>JBBPMJ010000406.1:0-29410 GCA_038090255.1 Austroboletus niveus
GCTTATATCTTGACAGTGTGTGAACCAAATCACATGACCTAGGGGGTGATTTTGTAGCCAAGAGTATGTACTATTTATAACTCCACCAAAGCTAAGTGAAATTCCCATGGTTTTTGGCAGTGCACTTCATGCACTGCCATTAGAGTTAGCATGGAAAAGGTTTTTGAGCTTACTGTAATCATGCCACTACTGCAATCAAAAGGCTGTGATTCCATCCTGGTCATCATCAATCGTTCCTTCAAAATGATCTGACTATTCCCCATCAATGCCACCATCACCTCTCATGGAGTCACAATCCTCCTTTGCAACAAAATCTTGAAACTCCACAGTGTTTCCCAAAAGGTCATCTTCGACCAAGGACCACAGTTTGTATTGGGCTTCATGCTCGAATTATACAAGCTCCTCAGAATACAGGCAAACCCATTCACCATCTTCCATTCTCAGACTGATGGGCAGACGGAATGGTACAATGCTTGGATTGAGCAGTACCTTCGGATCTACATCAATCACTGACAATCCAACTGGGCTGACTGGCTCCCCATGGCAGAATTCACGCATAACAACACTCTGTGAACCTTTAGCAAACCCCATTCATGCTCAACTATGGTCATGAATCCTGAACAGGACAAGGATAACAATGGTCATTGTGCAATGAGTCAGCTGATGAATTCACATGACAAATGGTCAAATTACAGCAAATGGCAGAAGAGTCGCTATACCTGGTGGCTGACAACATGAAAAGGTTCTATGATCGTAAGATACACAAATCTCTGGAGTACAAACCAGGAGATCTGGTACTCCTCAAAGCTTCCCACATTTGCACTAATCGTCCCACAAAGAAGCTTGATCAAAAACAATTCGGTCTCTTCAAAGTCATTGCCAAGGTTGGCATCGCTTCTTACAAACTGGACCTATCCCATAGCTGGAAGATGATTCATCCGATCTTCCATGAATCCCTACTCCACCCGTATCATGCACCTACACACTCATCACAAATAGCTCCACTGCCACCGACATCTGACCTCATCGACAACATTCCTGAACAGGAAGTCGAAGAAGTTGTCAACTCATGACAGCGCAGAGATAAGTTTGTGTACTTGGTACATTGGAAGGAATTCCTGGTCGAAGAAGACGAATGGCTCAATATCGAGGACTTGCCACACACACAGGATGCTATCAAATGCTTCCATTGCAAGCACCCCACAGCTGCTTGTCCTACTGTCAAACTTCACTTTTAACCCATGGATGTCTCACAACCCAGTCTGGTTACATTCCAACACGAACCCATCTGCACCTGCCCATCATGCTCTGGAACACCCACTTTCAAGGACCCCAGATTCTTAGAGTTCAGATGTTGTTACAAGCATTTCAATGACTCACTCTTTGAAATTCCACCAATCGATGCAGACGTCAATCCTTAAAGAGGGGATTATGTCAGGATATTCATTATGTTAGGATATTCATTTTCACTTATCTTTTTCACCTTCACATGATGCTTATATATGCTCACACATGACTTCATGACTCATTCCATATCATGTGCTGACAGTCATTCTACGACATTCCACTTGCTTCCACAATTACTTATGCATATACCCTGGATGCTTCTATGCCTGCCCTACATAGTGGTCCATGCACTTGATCGCATGTATATAAGGCAGGGCTTCATTGTAGGAAGCCCCCATCTTTGGTTTATTCATTGTTTTATCAAGTAACCTAAAGGGCAACCTAAGGGCCTTTCTAGAAGTCCTGATATTCCTGAACTGTTATGAATCTTGTATACTGGACTGTGCACCTTCTTAGTCCCTGAGTCTTTCTTTGTCATCATTTGTGTATTGCGTGATCATATCCAGGCTCCTTTGCATCTGTCTTGAGAGTGTGAGGGGAAGCAACAGCATTCCCAGGGGTTGATAGGTTGACCTATCCAATCAGGACCTATCGACCTATAATTGGAACTCCGCCCTTTGTTGGGCTTTGGATCACAGCCGCCTGATTGACTGGCCAACAACCCCGGACCCAAGCTGCACCCTCATTGACCTCGAAAAATCTGGAACAGATTTGCCCAGCCCATTTTTGATAGGTACTGACACTCCATGCTTTGTATTACTGCCGATCTTATTGTTACCCTGCATTGTAATGATACCTGGGCTCTTAGAAGTTCTGATCATCCCAAACTCATGATTGCTCATATGCACACTTTTTTTCCGAAGGACATTCTTGCTACGGCATGCCCTCAGACTGGCAATGTCCCCTTGGTCGCGTCGTATTTATTTCAATTGTAGTAGAGGTCGTCCGTCCAACCCTCGTACTTGTCCACCACCTCCATCAGACCCTTACTTTTGCCTTGTCTTTCACCGTTGTCACCATGCTCTGGTGCAATGGGGAACGGATCGGAGGAACTCAAGCTGCAAGACCTTCTCAACGACGACCGCAGCTTTCATGACATCACTATCAAGAAACTCTGCAATGAACATCCTCATCTTGTGAACCTGTGACGCACGCCGGAGAGCCACAGGATGTTGTAGCATAATCCGATAATTATTTTTTGTGATCTCTGTTCAAAATGGGCCAGGTTCAAGGATCATGTTTCAGAACGCAAACGAGTCAATCAAAAAGCGAAACCTTGATGATCAAGTTTGTCTGCAAGGCTTTCTGAGAGACATTCTAAAGCTAAAGATATGGACTGGCTCGATTAAGTTTTTCCATCCCAAGAACTATCCAGCTGATGTGGCTTAGTACTAAATGTCCTGTCGATCAAGGAAGTCACACTCTCAGAACAGACTAATCTAATTGACCACGTACGAAGCGGTGCAAATCCCACACGCCTATAAGCCCTAGTTTGGAAGAGACCTGCAGCAGTCTACCTCCCCTGTGAAGCTCATGCCTGCATTGTTGATACAACATCGATATAGCCGAACACGGCTTCGGCCTTGGAAAACGCTGCGAAGACATCCGACTTGCTCGTCACGTCCACTCTGACTACGAGGAGTTGTGTGGGTGGAGAGGATTTCTGGTTTTCGGAGTGTGGTGACGATCTTCTTTCCATTCTGAAGCAAATATTCGGACCGAAACCAAACGAAGCACCAGTTACTGTGGTGTATAGGCGATGGATATTCTCTGCACAGACTCTATCTGTGGTAGTGATTCAACGCACAGAACCAGACCTTGACGTTGACAGGATTGTGCGCCTTGAGAGGGTGCTATGTAACTTGGACTCACGACGCAAACTCATGAATTGCAAACAATAATTCACACTTGAAAGCTGCAAACCTGACAAGGTAGCTAAATGCAGCTGAGGGAGCAGTCGCTGTTAACGATATTTGATTGCTACTTGAAGTTGAAGTTGCTGATTTGGAAGTTCGAATGTTGTCAATCCATTAGACACCGAAGGAGTCTCTGGTAGTATATCAGATAGTACATCCGCCTGTCATTGCAATTGTGTAGACCACGGAAGAGCGGGGTTCGACTCCCTGCCAGAAAGAAGCTTCAAATTCTTATCTTTTTTTCTTGTTTCCTGCAGCAGCCTCAGAAGGCTACTTATCAGTCAACAACATGGCGAACCATTCCAGTGGAGAACGTGATAAAATTCCGGGCAGAATCTGAACCTTAACTTAGCGTAAGTGAACCTGAGATTGTAATTGTTAAATCGTATGAAAGATCCTGAGACTACCCTTGTGTTGTGAACGCTTTTCTTCTCCGCTCTTTTCCAATTCTGAAGGTACAGGAGCATATTGGAATCATTCCGAAGGAGTTCCGAAGGTACAGGAGCGTATTGGAACAGGATTATGTAAGATGGGTCTGGACCATGATGTAGTATACATGCATAAACAATGCATTCGTAACGGACCAGTAGCACAACGGCCTTACACCTAGTGGAACACTCATGTTTGTATGCACAGACCAACAGTAGGTAGTATATAAGTAGGGACACCTTTGTAGTAGGTCTCCAGTTTCAGAATCGCAAACTTTGCACACTTTGTGTATTGGAGTGATACCGGAACTTCTCTTTCTCACACTCGATCCATTTTGGATTTGGGCGCAACATTATTCCGAAACTCCGCTTTCCGCCATCACTCTCGCCCGCATTTTGCGTTGTTCTCTACCCCCATTCATGTTTGCATACCCGGCCTTCAGGGTTAAGGAGTGGTTTCATAGTTAGCCACTTTCAGCCTTCCCGAAGCTTCCCGCATAGTCTGGGACTGGTTAAACACCAGGCAAAAGCTTGTAGCAGCCTAGCGCTGTGTGTAGAGGTCGTCTGCCTTTTGATAAATAAGGATAACGTTGCTTGATATGTAAACAGTATCACAGATAGAGCACAACTGCGGGTGATCTCCGTGAGAGGATCAGCTGTTCGCATGATCACAGTCATTGTCACATCGTCGCACTCGACGTATCGAGTAGTCCATAGCCAGGACTTTCCGGTTCCCCCCCCTTCGACACTCGGACCTGCCCGCCAAGTCAAGATCCACTTTCCAGGGTGTTGTTGTCTTTCACATGTCCTAAATCAATTCTTTAAAGTGCCTCCAATTAGGAGCCAAGATGAGCGAAGTCGAGGAAACCCTTTCCGAGACTTCGATATCTACCACCACACTGTGTCCCCCTTCAATGCCCATGCTATCATCATTCCACCGGGTGTCCTACAAAATCGATGTCTGCAATCAGTCAGACTTAACCGACGTTGGATCATCCTCACGTTTGAAAACGGGGACGAATGTAGAATTCCAAGAGCAGACAAGCTCTATAAAAAACCAATATCAGTATATGGAGAGAGCGGCCTATGAAAAGGCCATGAGAAAATGGACCCGGGACAGGGTCAAGGGAAAGGCCACGTATGGCCAATTACCAGAATGGATCGGTAAAGAGGATGATGACAGTTCGTCGGATTCCTCAAGTGACAATAGTGATGGTGAGGCAGACCCTCAACCATTACAACAAAGATCGGCAACTAGATTGCCCCCAACCCACACCGGTGCTAGAAGCATCAGAAAAAGCATCTTCCCGAAGCCGGAGTTTTACAATGGCAAGAAGGAAGCATACCAAGCATGGGAGGCGTCCATGTTTGTGTACCTAAGTGGTTTCACACCTGAGCCCAGCCAAGGGCAAATGATCAAACTGGCAAACTCCTTCCTTCAAGGAGATAACGCAGCAGGACGCTTTGCGACCCTGTACGTACAAAGGATGATGCTTGGTCAGGGATTCACGACCTTAGACACATACTTCAATGAGTTGCGTCGCAATTTTTGACTGGCTGCTATAGCAGCCATAGCAGAAGAAAAGCTAAGGATGCTGCAACAAGGATTGGCCAAAACAGTCGAAGATTTCTTCACCCGCCTTGAGCAGCTGGTGATTGAGGCCGAGTTTGACCTCGAAAGGAATGGGCGTCAGCTCGTTGGAATTGCTCGACGGGGAATCCACGATAGGGTGGTGACCCAAGTTGAAATGTCACAGTCCCAACTATTGAACTATACCCACTTTTACGAGAGATGGAAGAAGGCTTTGATCTGGGCGGATCAAGTCTTATCCAAAATAGACACCCGGAAAAGGCAAAAAGGCCCCTCTCCGTTCGTCCCAAGGCAGTCCTTTCGTGACGTGAAGGCTGCGACACCAAGACAGGGCGTGACTGCATCGGGCAGTCA
Organism: Austroboletus niveus; assembly: GCA_038090255.1. Lineage (NCBI taxonomy): Eukaryota > Fungi > Basidiomycota > Agaricomycetes > Boletales > Boletaceae > Austroboletus > Austroboletus niveus. Next base: position 5,637 of record JBBPMJ010000406.1, read on the forward strand.
AACCACTACCGCCGCTGCCGCTGTTCCTGCTGCAGCTCACCCCCACCTGAATCAAACCAGCGTCTTCCCTGGTCAAGGAGTGCCTATGGAACTGGACCAAGCGCATCAAAAAGGAATTTGTCGCAAATGTGGAGAAGGCTCGTCGTGGCCTTGCCCGAAACATCCCTTCCAGCCGAGAGGTGAGCGGATGAGAGAAATGGTGGCCGGCTTCTCCAAAGAGCAAGGAGAAGAAATGGTTAGGTTCCTATGGGACAAGGGTTTTGGCCCCGGAGAATAGATACGTGATCGTCTATTTCTCCTAGTACATCGGACAAGAGTTCTGTATTTATAGATACAAAAATAAGCAACAGGTTTGCAGAACTCCAGTGTGATGAGATTGCACAAGAAACAACTGATGAGGTGACCGTAACTGGCGTGGCTTGTGATTCACAAGTACTTAATTTCGCATCAAAAAAGAAAGAACTGAAGTCTGTTAAATGGTTAATGAAATGGATGACAAAAGAAGTACAGATCCCAACAAACATGTTCAAGGATCTGGATACAAATTCCAAAAAATCCGCAATTCCAGGTACATCGGAATTAACAAAGAAAAAGACATCTAAGAAACAACGACAATCTTGGATGAACACAGTTGATCCATGGTCTGTAGAATGGATAAAGAAAACCATGGATGAAAAAGATCTACCAAGATCTCTCGACCATCTCAGAACGTTTGTTCATGAGAGTCGATGGTGTGAGGTAAATAAGGAACTTGTACGTCAGTTAAAAGAGATGACCGACAGACAAGCCCACATGTCATTGAGGGAATTACAAAGAAAACCCCGATATGTGGAAAGAAAGAAACGATCCAATAATTCCATGGATCTAGAGGTGCAAATCACGATTAATGACCAAAAAGTAGTGAAAGCCAAAGCACTGATAGATTCCGGATGTACCGGATCGTCGGTAGACTCCAAATTTGTAGAGAAAAATAGAATCTCTACTTTTCCGTTACCGAGGCCATTACCGGTCTATAATGCTGATGGAACTCCTAACAAAGGAGGATACATTAAAGAATACATCTTGGTCGAGATGCAGATAAACGACCACCAGGAACAAATCGCAATGGCCATAACGACATTGCGGACACACGATATATTCTTGGGACATGATTGGTTGAAAGTCCATAACCCGATAATAGATTGGCAAAAGGATACCATCGAATTCCAATGCACGGATCATATTCCTAAGTTGCAAACGATGGATGACGATGATGACGATGAACCTGTTCATCCAGAATATGCAGTATGATACCAAGAAGAAGAACATTTGTTTGAAATAGACATTGACAAGTACATATGTAATGTCGCTACCGATGTAGCCACTGCCGCTAACACAGCCAAACAACAACAGACCTTCGAGAATGTAGTACCGAAGGAATATCACAAATACAAAGATGTATTCGATAAGGAAAACTTTGACGAATTGCCACCGTCAAGACCGTGGGATCACGTGGTAGAAATATTGCCTGGCAATCATACCGTAGACTGTAAAATGTACAATCTGTCTCTGGTAGAACAAAAGGAACTCGATGCATTCCTAGAAGAAAACTTGGCATCAGGACGGATCAGACTGTCAAAATCCCCGTTCGCATCTGCTTTCTTTTTCATAAAGAAGAAAGACAGAAAATTGAGACCAGTTCAGGACTATTGGAAACTGAACGCCATAACGGTCAAGAATCGATATCCATTACCGTTAATCTTGGAGTTGGTCGATCAGTTAAAAGAAGCAACCTTCTTTACAAAGTTAGATATACGGTGGAGATATAATAATATCCATATGAAGGAAGGCGATGAATGGAAAGCCACTTTCAGAACAAACCGAGGGTTGTTCAAACCGTTAGTCATGTTTTTCGGGCTGTGTAATTCACCAGCCACTTTCCAAACAATGATGAATCACTTGTTCTGTGATCTCATCAACCGACGAAAAGTCATTGTATACATGGATGACATCATGATCTTCACAAAGACGCATGAAGAACATAGAAAGATAGTGCACGAGGTCTTGCAGATATTGCGAGATAACAAACTGTTCCTCAAATACACGAAGTGTGAGTTTGAACAGTTAGAAACTGAATACTTGGGTTTGATCATTTCCCAAGATCAAATAAAAATGGATCACAATAAAGTGAAAGCAATCACTGAATGGCCAGTTCCGACAAACCAAAAGGAAGTTCGAAGTTTCCTCGGATTCCTCAACTTTTACCGCTGTTTTGTGAAAGACTTCGCCAAAATAGCGTGTCTGCTCAACACTTTAATGAGCAAAACGCAGGAGTTTACATGGTCTCCTGAATGTCAAAACGTGTTCAAAGTACTGAAGGCAACACTAACATCTGCGCCAGTATTGTCCATGCCCACAGATGACAGGCAATTTAAGGTGGAAACGGACGGCTCCTGTATAGGAATAGGGGCTGTCCTGACCCAGAAACAAGGAGAGTTATGGAAGCTGATAGCTTTCATTTCTCGCTCACTTGGAGATGCGGAAAAAAATTACCATGCATCCGATCTTGAGATGCTGGCGATTATCTTCGCTCTTCAAGAATGGCACCACTATTTATTAGGGGCTGCACACCAGTTCCGGATCCTTACCAATCATCAAAACTTGTCATTTTTCTGAGTACCTCGTGATCTGTCTTACCGACAAGCTCGCTGGCAACAATTGATCCAAGAATATGACTTTGTTATCGAACATCGTTCCGGAAAGACTAACCCGGCAGATCCTCTGTCCCAGAGGCCAGATTACGAGAAGGGAGTAGTCGATTTAAATAAAGACAAAATATTACTACCTGAAGCTCTTTTTGTTAACGTGGTTGTACTCTCAGACCGAAAAGATATTGAAAAAGTAATAAGAGAGTGGCATGACCACCCAACAGTTGGTCATCCCGGAATTAAAGGAACCATTGAGTTGGTTAAAAGAACCTACGAATGGCCGGAAATGAATAAAGACATTGAGACATATGTCAAGGGATGCGATAAATGTTAAAAGACAAAGACATTTAATCAAGGAAAACGGACTCCATTGGTCCTGAATGAAGTTCCGAGAAAACCATGAGACATCATTTCAGTAAACATCATAGGACCTTTACTGGAGTCACAAGGAAAGAACGCGATCCTGACAATAGTAGATCGGTTCACGAAAATGATTCATCTGTCAGCTATCACAGTGAACATTATGTCAAAAGGAGTAGCAACAATATTCTGCAATGAAGTCTTCAAACTTCATGGAACACCTTGAAAGATGATCTCCGATCGCGGAACACAATTCATATCATCCTTCTTGTGAGACTTATATGCTCTTCTATGCATTGAAGCAAACCCATCCATGGCCTATCATTCTCAGACAGATGGTCAAAGCGAACGTATCAATAAGGAAATTGAGCAGTATCTACATCTATACATAAACCATAGACAGAGCGACTGGACCAAATGGCTCAGTATGGCCGAATTCGCACACAACCAGCGGATGACCAGAGCAACGGGATTCAGTCCATTTCAGCTCAATTTCGGAAGTAACCCGGAAGTGATTCCGAATGAAAAGGAAGTTCGGAACCCATTGGCACAAGAGTTTGCTTCTCTAATGAAACAAACTATGGAACAAGCTCGGTCGGCGTTAGATAAAACAGCCACCGATATGAAACGCTTCTATGATAGAGGCACAAGAAAGTCGATCGAATACCAAGCCGGAGATCTAGTCTTGTTAGACGCAGATAATATCCACACAGATCGTCTGATGAAGAAATTCGATGACAAAAGATATGGACCCTTTAAGGTTCGAAAGAAAGTAGGGTCGGCAGCCTACAAAGTTACACTGCCAAAAGGATGGAAGAAGATATATCCAGTCTTCCATGAATCACTTTTACACCCATATACTGTTACGAACGCTCTCTTTCCTATTTAAAACTCGCTCATGACAGGAGTCGAACTCCTGACCTTCTATATAAGGAAAACCCCTGTCGGCACAAGGTCGTTGGGACTTAGACATTTTCCACCATAACTTATCACGTGACTGCTTACATCAGCAGTCTAGACCACAAGTCACGTGACTTGTCACATGCACAGGGCTAGACCCTTATCTCTTATCTATGACGTCACGCCTCATGCTCAACATGCCAATCACACGAGGCATGCTTCTTTCCTTCTATTGCACACGGACACGCTTCTTTATGACTCATGTCTCTTTATCAACCAATCATGTATTTTCTTCTTATCATGGTACGATGTCTCTTTATGGTATTTACCCAAACATGTACAAACAGTAGAATAGTATATAAACCCCCGGACTTCGAGGCTGGAGTCCCCAGCTTTGAAGTCTTGGAGATTTCCTCTCAACCAAGCTTCTTCCCTCTAAGGACCAAAGTGGTCATTCAGCTCTACTCTTTACTTCTTTATATTTGAGTCGTTTCATATACGACCCCCTCATTTACCTCGCAACGTCCTGCCCTGATCCCAGACGTTGTTCAAAAGGATCATTCTGAACATGAGATTAAGTCGGTGATAGATTCCAGATTAGACAAAAATGGACAGGTTGAATACCTAGTTCATTGGAAAGGATTTCCACAAGAAGAATGAGAATGGAAAAAGGCGTCTGAAATGACGCATGCCATAGATCTCATCATGGATTTCCAGAAGAAAGAACCTTCGGCTCCCAAGTCGAAGGCCCGCATTACGCTTCCGGTTCAAAATCAACAATTAGTCATGATTCCGGATGCACCATGTGTCTGTCCAATTTGTCGGAATGAACCCCTTCCGCAGATTTCCGCTATGTTCCTCACCCCAGAATTTAAAGAATTCCGTTCCCTATACACTCATTTCCCCGACAGCATGTTCGACTTCCCACCATCAAACGAGGACATTTGATTCTGAGAAGGGAGTAATGTTGTGAACGCTTTTCTTCTCTGCTCTTTTCCGATTCTGAAGGTACGGGAGCATATTGGAATCATTCCGAAGGAGTTCCGAAGGTACAGGAGTGTATCGGAACAGGATTATGTAAGATGGGTCTGGACCATGACGTAGTATACATGCATAGACAATGCATTCATAATGGACCAGTAGCACAATGGCCTTACACCTAGTGAAACACTCATGTTTGTACGCACGGACCAACAGTAGGTAGTATATAAGTAGGGACACCTTTGTAGTAGGTCTCCAGTTTCGGAATCGCAAACTTTGCACACTTTGTGTATTGGAGTGATACCGGAACTTCTCTTTCTCACGCTCGATCCATTTTGGGTTTGGGCACAACACCTTGTTACTTAGTAGGTTGGCCCAACGAGTCCGAGTGCATCTCCAATCATTACTCGTACAACCAATAAATCGAAAGGCTAGACCCGATGCATGTGCCGTCGTGAGCATCCCAAGTTTCTAACGCTGATGCTTCAGGATCGAAACCTGAGTCGAGGTTTCGTGACTTTGCCCTCACCGTATCAAAAGTGTGTGGGAACACCAATGGTAAGTGACGGTAGACCTTGGGAATTATTGGCAAACCAATGTCATGCCAACCGTGCGTCCGTGATTTTAGTTTTGGGAATTCTTCGATATATTGATACCCATTCATCGACGGTCCGAATTTATACTCGTCTGCAGTAGTAATTGCACTAACCACACTGTCAATCGAGTTGCCAATGCGGTCACTGTCATTCAGCTATCTCGGAGTCTGCCGTCGCTACAAGTAGCGCTGAGAAACTTGACGTTGTCACCAACGACGATCCTGGCAACCTTTCTTTTCTGCAGGGCTCACCTCGTGAGGACGATTTGGGGTCTTGCGTCACTGGGGGCATCGTATGCACCATTTTGTTTTCGTTGGGTTGGCAAGAGGTGCTGAAGTCACGGCAGGCCAGGTGAATATGGAGCAGTGGCAGTGGCGGCCAACGGAATAGTGCACAGATTCACGCCAGGCGCCGATCACATCGGGAGCTACAGTAGTAATATAATCGGTGAGCAGGTTAATGTATCGACATGCAGCTGGCTTCTGATGCCGGCCAACATGCAAAAACGTGAAGTGCTCCAAGAAAATAATGTCCATGAAGCCGTTACGTCGTATTCCTCATTTCCGACGTTCGTGTTAATGAAAGGCGGTATTATATCGCCAACCGCTCATTCACATGGTTCGTTCCTGAGTTTATCGCGGGGGTTTCGAAGTCGTAACATTTAACATTGCACGCTGCACCGGCCAGGACTTCCCGATCAGGACAAACGTGGGAAACAAGGTTGCGCCTACACTGCACCTTTACAGAAGCGTTGAGAATGAACACTATCTCCCATGAGCAGGGTTTTCTTGCCTTTTTTAAGTTCGGGATGAAGACGTCCCGTCAGGTTTCTAGGCTGCACAGCCTGCATCATGATACTTCGGTTCCTCCCCCTCACGTGCTCGGTTACATGAATGTCCTTCGTGTGATATAAACTCGACGAGTTGGAGTCCCTGGATTCCTCACTGAATGCTTTTTCCCTCCTCTTTCTCTTGCGGGTATGACTGCTTCCTCCGGTCCCGCATCTGGTTCGGATGTATTCCAAAACTCCCTCTATGTTGGGACCACAATGCAAAACATGCTGTATGGTTAGTCTCGGGGCCGTTTTAATTCTTACTTATTCTTCTATTCGAGCGGGCGCAGAGCTGGTCCTCTACTTGAAGACCATACAGATCATTCTGTCTAAAAAAAGAGCGCGTAGAAAATCGGACACATTTTATGCAGTTTTCAGCAGTGTAATGGCGTTCTCGATCACGCTCTGGGTAGTGAGCCAAGCATGGATCGGCCAAGAGATGTGGTTGCTCAATCCCAACTTTCCCGGTGGGCCTAATGCCTACTGGCAGATCCATGCTTCGGATTGGTACATGGATTGGGCGACGATAGCGGTCATCATGTTGCAACTCATGACGGATGGCCTGATGGTAGAGCTTTGCATGAGGATATCGAGGACGCTTATTCAATTGGTTAATTCCAGATCCACCGCTGTCGGATCGTATGGGACAGCTATCGCGTCATTGCCATACCCGTCCTCTTGTGGCTGGCTACTCTGGGTAAAAACTCGGTGCTACACTCTTGCATGTCACTTATTTCGCGTTCGCCTAGCTTTGGGGATTCTGGTCGCCCTGATGTGCAGCTCGCCCGGGGGCGACTTTTTCTCCAGTGGATCGGTCTACGCAATCGGTATCGCATATTACACTTTTGCCGTATTCCTCAACACTGTCTTGACATGCATGATATGCTTTCGTATCATGCGACACGGTCAAAAGGTGCGGGAATATGTCGGTCGCGAAGAGGCTTCCGTGTATTTCACCATCACCACCATGGTCGTCGAGTCCGTGCTTCCATATACAATCTCTGGCATCGCTTTCTTGGTGTCATACGGAATGGGAAGTCCGACGTCTGTCGCGTTCATCTCCGTGTATATCATGATGATGGTATGTAGCTTTCACGTGTCGATAAATAAGTGCTAAGCTTCGAATCAGTGCATATCGCCACAGGTTTTGGTCCTCCGTGTCATCCTGGGGAGAACATGGGACGGCGACACGTCCAAGAAGACGTCAACGGAAGTTCAGTTCGATTTTGGAACGTCGACGTCACAACAGTCCGAAAGCTCAGGGGTGCCAGTAAGGGACATGGATTCCTCGAACGGGTCTCTTCCAGGAGACGATAAGGTGTGAACATTGCAGGAGTAGACGTGACATAATTTTTTCAGAAGTATGTAGAAGACGATCCATGTCATAATGTATTGTACTGTGGCGGTGTAAAGTCAAGTGATATACCAACAATCACGTGATCGTCCCATGACGCGGTTTTGGTTGCGACCATGAAATGAAGGCATTCTGACTCGTAAAGTCATGGCTTCCTCGTCGCTCGCGCTGAGCACGCTCCTTTCGACGCTACACACCCATCTGAACGCTCAAACACAACTACTACCCCAACTACACTCTCAACTTGGTCTACCTGCCACCGCTCTCGAAGACGAACTTGAAGAACTGCAACACAATCTCACGCGAGCAGTCGAGTCGCAGATCGACGTACGCAAGAAGCAAGTGGAGGAATGGGAGACCAAGTGCGAGGAGGTGGAGCTCGGATGTTCACGGTACGCGCGTGCGCTAGGGACGCACGCCAAAGTCGCCGGATCGCTCCAGGAGATCAAGTCTGAAAAAGTCTTGCCACGACGGCACGAACGTGCGCTCGAGTATCAAGAACGACTACGACAGGTACGTCAAGGTTGGCGTCTACAAGTTGGAGCGCTTTGGGACGCGTCGTATGCAGGTTTATCACACCAAGTTGGAGCAATTGACGACGTTGACGAATCGACTGAATACCCTGGCGCGAAGTCTGGGATCGAGTTATTTTCCGATGGATGTTCTTCGACCGACTGTTTCGGCGGACGAAGATTCGAATAATCCGAATGCGCTTCGGGATGTGATACCCGAGCGTTTCTCCAAGTTGGAGAAAGAGTTGGTGCGAGGGAAGGGCGAGATGGTGAGTCGGCTTTCGCGTTTTCGTTTCCTTGTTTCGAATGTGCTTTTTCGTCCCGGATATCGGTCTCTCACTCATGTTTGGGAACAACCACTCAAACATCTCTACTCAGACGAAACGCCTGGCTCTGCTCGGGGGTGTATTCCTCCAAATTGATTGGTTATATACGGAACTTGGCGTTGACCCTCCGGAAGTCGACCAACAACCAGTTGCTTCTTCCTCGACACTGACAGTTCCCGCTTACACGCTTCCTCGCTCCTCTTCCTCTTCCAACCTACGACAACCGAGTGTGGATCCTTTTCTAGAACCGACTGGTACACCTACGCCATCGTGTCAAGGTAGATCCGATAGCAAACTCCTCTTCCGTTCGGCCTCCCCGACCCCAGCACCATCGACCAGCGAAGACCCTGTGCGAGAATTCCAACATGCGTTTTCTCGGTTTGTACAACTTTTAGATTCCTCATCGACGTCCGATCCCGTTCCAGCTACCCTTCTTGGTTCGCTTGCGGTCGAACCCACGCAAAAGATGATGTTGTATGCGGAGCAACGATGCTCCGAATTGGCTGAACTGAAGAAACGAAGAGAGACGCATATTCAAGCCATGTATGATCAGCTGGAATCGCTGTGGCGGAGAATGGGAGTGGAGGATGCGGCGATGGACGCATTCGTTGAAGTGAGTCGTCCCAGCTTAGCCTTCGATGACCATTGATGTTGGCTATCTGTAGGCGAACCGTGGGACGACGCCTCAGGTCATCCAAGCATACGAGGAAGAGCTGGAGCGAATGATTGACTTGAAGAGAGAGCGAATGGGAGAGTTTATTTGGAACGCCCGATCCGAGATCGAGTCGCTGTGGGATGAATTGATGATGGGAGAGGATGAACGTGCAGACTTTGCCGCTTTTGCAGATGGTGGGTATCCGAAATTTGTCGCTAGAAAAAAAGTTGATGTTTTGCGCAACAGACGAACATACGGAAGATTTGTTGTGCCAGCATGAACATGAGATTGCACGGCTCAAAGCCGAGGTTAGACTCAGGGCTCCTTTGCTTGCGCCCATCAAGAAATACCTTGACATATGTGAGGAGGAGAAGGAGTTGGAGCGGGCTTCTGGAGATCAGACGCGACTCCTTGGCCGAGGAGGTGGGAGGGATCCAGGCCGGCTGTTGAGAGAAGAGAAAATGAGGAAGAGGGTAGGCAAGGAGAAACCAAAGGTGTGTACAAAACAGTCCGTCGATCACCTGGTTAATGACTCGTCATATAGCTTGAACAGCAACTGTTAATATCCCTGCCTGCATGGGAGCAGGCGAATGGTCGCCCCTTTTTAGTTCATGGAGAAAGTATGCTCCAACTGCTGATGGTGAATGTATCTTCCAATGAGCAAGAGAACAAGAAGAAGACGGTCGTATCACAATATTCTGTTCAAGCACTCAACGCGAACAAACCGACTGCCCCTCTGACACGTAGTCGTAGCCTTGAACCAGCCATTGGTGGTGGTAACAACAATAAGGCTGGTTACGTTCCCGGGAAGGCGCATAACCCACCTGCAGGCGCTGTCACGCCGGCGGTGCGGTCGGGATCGTCGATGTCGCAGACCACGACCAAACGACAAAAGCTCACGGACGGCCGTAGCAAGCCCATGCGGAGTTCTTCCCCTGAAAGGGGCCGTACGCCAAGCGTAGCGCTACCGAAACCGGGCGTCCAAGCGGTGCCACCCGCGACGCGGTCGTTCAAGCATGCGGAGGGATACGTCGCGCTCGGGTGGGGACGTGTGCCGTCCACGGCACAGCGTACGAGTTCGCGGGCTGTGACGAGCTCTAGCGTGACGCTGCGTCGGCATACGAATACGACCAAGGCGCATGGGACGATGGGTGGCGTGCGGGCGACGAGTTTCGAATCGGATAAAGGGGGCGGCATCAAACGGGAGAGTTTCCGACCGCGGCCGAGCATTGATGGTGTGAGGGGCGTGACGACTGCTTTTCGAGGGATGCCGCGGACGGAAGAGGAATGACCGGTAACCGTTCTTTGCCTCTTTCTTTTCTTTTCTTTTCTGGAACCCGAGTTGGATGTACTGTGCACTCGCTGGCGGGGAACTGCAGGTTTATTATCTTTATGAATCTCTTTTCTTTGTACGTATGTTCGTCTAAAGGCAACCGTGTATGACCTGAGTTTTGTATTCCTGGACGACAAGGCCACGACAATAATATGTGCCAGTAAAGAGTGTCATTTTTCTGAGTATATATGAACCTCTTTTCTATGTTTGTCCGAGGCGCCATGTGAGTAAAAAGAAAATTCGAACGATTCGAATGCCCCTGCGACGCAACAAGATTATGTGGAGATTAGGCTACAAGTCCAAACTGAGGTTATCTTGCTTTGCAAGGTTCTGTCCCGGTTCAGCAGTTATCCTGAATCCGATAAGCAGGGAAAAAAAGGCGTCATCGGGGCAGTTCACACGCCGAGTGGTTCGACAGAATTTGAAGTTCCGTTTCCCAGTGGGCTGCAAGTCCCTGTACGTGTACTAGTTAGATCATGTCCTGGTCCGCAGAGACCTGGTAGTGTGGACAAAAACAGGCTCTCCTGAGAGCCTATAAAATTGAAATATAGCACTATCCATAATAGGGAACATCCTGTGCTTATAAGAGGGCTGATTCTGATCTCTGCAGCCATCTCTGACCATGGCAGCATACAAGCGCAACGAAAAATATCGCCCACGAGGTCGAGGGGGCAATCCAAGCAGCTATCGCAGCCACCAGACAAAGACAGACACGACGTTCATTTTGAAGGACCTCGAGGAGCAGCTGACGACGCTGTCGGTCGACGCCACAGACTCCAAGAGTGCCTCGGACGTCGCCCGACTGCGTCACGTTACGCCAGTCGCCTCGTACTCGTGGATCGATGCGCCTGCTCCCACCATCGCCGTGCCAGGTGAGCCAAGGACGAGCGACACGACCCCCATCGCTGACATGCCTGGCAAGGTCACCCGCGGATCTGGTCTGATACGCCAGTGACTAGCGTGCCACTCGACGCGGGCATGCACTTTATCCACCACGACGCATCGAAGCTGGGGAATCACTCGACCCTGCTGCCCCTCTTTGCTGCGATCGATACGATGCATGACGATTTCCCGTACGCGGAGCTCGACCTCATCACGGACCGCAACGGACTGCGCAAGCTGCTGCGATACGTCGACCGGGTGCGCACGGAGGACAGTTTCCGGATCGACGTGGACGTGGTTGGTAAGACGTGCCTGTTCACACGGCGGGAGGAGAACGCGGCGGTAGTTGGGCAGGCATCGGGGTACGGCAACGAGTATCTGCGGGCGGCGACGGGGCTTGCGCGCGGGCTCGAGAAGATGTTGGATCACCACCGCATCATCACCTATGTGCGTCGTGTCATGGTCTTTTTTTGTTTTCTGGCGTCGACGAACGCCGATTCTTTATTTCCTGCAGAAATTTGGGAGTATGAAAGTTTTGCTCGGGTTCACGGCGGATGCGTGTATCAAGCAAAAAAAGGTCGACGCTGACGATCTGCTCGCGTCGCTGTCGTCGCTCAGCATCGGAGGCAATAAGGAGAAGGAAAAGGAAGAGGAAAAGACGAGCCAGCTAGGGTCTGAAGTGGGCCTCGTCGTCAAGCGGATCCCGTCGGGCCCGCTCGTCCCGCAGACGGACCTGATCGAGGTGAAGACGCGGTCGGTCCATCGGGAGGCAAACTGGAGGGAAATCTATCCGCAGGTGTATCTGTCGCAGACGGGATGGCTGTACACAGCGCAGCACAGCGGGGGCGTGTTCGACAAGGTGGAGAAGATGGCGCTGACGGGTGCGGAGATGGAGCCGTATGCGGCGATGATGGAGCGGTCGATGGGGAAGCTGAAGCGACTGCTGAAGGACCTCCTGAAGGCGGTGCGTGCGCAGGGAGAGGACGTTCCGATGAGTCTGGTGCATCAGAACGGTACGCTGTCGTTGTGGCGGCGCAAGGCGGGTAGCGGTAAACCGGTGCCGGACGTGATCGTGGACAAGTTTAGGCGAGTGGCGGTGTAGGCTGATACTTATTACGCTGTCAAGTTGAGACAAAAACAAGTAAATGCTCACACTCTTTCCTCTGCCCAAGTACGTTCTCTCGTTGGCCTACTCTGCGCTCAAAAGACTCGTCATGCTGTCCTCCATCACCGCACCCGTACCACTCGACCTCCTCTTCCCCCACGAGCTCATCCCCACAGATGTCACAAACCAACTCCCCCAAGGCTTGACCGTACGTAGCGCCGTCGCACCCGTGGACGTTCGACTCACCGAGTTGCAGATGCGTCCGCTCGCTTCGACAGACTACAAACGCGGCCACCTCGACGTCCTCGCCGTGCTCTCCGTCGTCAACGACCTCGGCGAAGCAGCCTGGCTCAACCAGTTCCACGCTATGCGTGCCACCCCGCGCACCTACTACACCCTCGTCATCGTCGACGACGCTTCAGACCGCATCGTCGGCGTCGGCTGCGTCTTCATCGAGCGCAAGTTCCTCCGCGGCCTCGGCAGCGTCGGCCACATCGAGGACATTGCCGTCGACAAGAACCAGCAGGGCAAGAAGCTCGGTCTGCGCATCATCCAGGCGCTCACCAGCATCAGCGAGAACAGCGGTTGCTACAAGACCATCCTCAACTGCAGCGACGCCAACATACGTAAGTCCCCTTGAAACGTGCGTGGCACTTGAGCGGCGCGCTGAAACCCTACACACACAGCCTTCTACGAAAAGTGCGGCTACGCAAGAAAGGAAAGCGAGATGGTGAGCAACGTTTGACTGCCGTGCTTGTTGACGTTGACGTGCTCGCTTCTCAGGCAAAATACGCCCCCGAGCGTACACATACTCCCCGTCTCTGATCCAATCCCATTCGTTCTTTGCCCGCAAAAATACATGGACTCTTGGACTCTTTGCACCTAGTAATTTATTAGCCTCGTACTAGTCGCGCCCTCACCATCCTTGGCCTCCTTCTCGCATGGGTTTCTGTATCACCATTTCTCTGTATATATGCAACACAGTCTTGATTTGCAATGGTAGCCTGGAGCATACAGTGCATGTTGTGCATGAGGATCGTATCATACGAAAAACGTGCGATACATGATAAGGTGTCGGCAATACGAAACCAAGTCCGCTTATCGGCCGCCCTTGCCGCCCTTCATCTGTTGCTTCGAGACCTTGGGTGCGGTGCTGACAGGTGCACGCGTAGCGGGCTAAGGGCAAGAGATAGAGAGAGAGAGAGAGAAAAATAGTCCCATCAACAACGCGGAACGCCGAAGCGCAACGAGGCGCACCTTTGATTTCTTGGACTCCTTTTCCTTCTTTTCAGTCTTGGCCTTTTGGATAGCGGCCATCCGCGCCTGCGTGCGCACGGCCGCAGTCTGGTTCCGCCTGGCAGCGATGGTGGCAAGGTCAGCACCGACGATACCACGTTGGTGCTTGACAGTCCGGCGCGAGCGCTTCTTGGCGACTTCCTCCGTGATACCCTTCTTGTGCATCCGGCGATACACCTGCGTCCACGCGATCTTGCGCGGGTTCTTGCGTTGGAGAAAGAGGGACGCGTTCTTGGACCTTTCGAAGCGGAAAATCTAGAGAGTCAAAGCCGGGTTGGCAAAAAAAAAAAGCCGACTCGAGGGAGAAATTAAAAAAAAAAAACGACTTGCTTTCGAGTCTCCGCGAACGAAGAGTTTGCCCTTGGACGGGTAGATGCGGTAGCCCGAGAAAGAGTCGATTTCGAGCTTCTGTTTATTCGGTCGAGTTCGTACCGATCTAGACGATCATGGGTGAAAACGTACGTACCATCTGTACAGAAAAGAAAAAGAGGTCAGCAAAAGCGATCCAAGCGACGAGTCGAAACGCCGTCATCCGATTCCCATTCGATGCATCCAGCCGTCCAGGGTCACGACGTCGACGTCGGACGTGCGACGGGAGACGTCCTGGGCGTACTCGTCGTATACGAGCGTGAAAACGAGCCTCACCTTGACGAAATTTCGAGGACCTTGCTGATTCTGTCCGTTTGTACGATGGGGGACGCTTCGTAACGTTGTGTCGGGAATTCAACTTCGGAATATGCCGATCACAGTCTCACTGCAAATCGTGATCGCGGCGACAGATGAAACCAAGACTTGTATGCATGCCTCCTCGGTGCTGCGGGTGTCGTAAAAGCAGTTCCCCCAAGTCTACGAACGTCTGCGGTTGTCATGTGCATCTCACGTACGCTCCCCATGATGCATTGAACAAACCACAGAACCTCGAAAAGTCGAGCAGAAAACGGAGCTTTCACAAACGGCTGGATGCATCGACGTTCCCTGGAGAAGAGCGACGAAACCTTTCGTTCCCGGTTCCAACTGACATGCCCTGTCGGTCTCCAGAAACACACGGAAGCTACACCCTGAATGACGGATGATAACCCAACCCAACAGGTTCGCCGGGTCTTGAAGGAACGTTGTATGTTCCGACACCGCCTATCGTGCCTACTTTAACACGAAGTCTGCGGCAGGAGACGGTGCTTTCGCATACCACCTGAATTAGCTGAACGAATGACGCGATAATCGACAGATCAGCCTCTACAGAGCCTCTACTACCGTAGCGGGATAGCTCGCTTGCCTGCTGTCGTTTCGTTTCGTTTCGAGTCACAGTGCTCGTCACTTGTTTTGCCATCCTTCTGACTCCTTATAGTCGATATGAATACCATCGTCGTAGTTTTTGCACCTCCAGTTGTCCTCACCAATGCCCACGACCTCCCGGATCTGGATTGGCCCTTCTAGACCTTGACACATCCGTTTCATCGACTCGCCAGTCTCTGTAGCCCATGGGATGTTCCGGGGGTCTGTGGTAATCATTTGGTGCAATAATGTCACCTCCCGGTCATAGGGTTCGATGTAAAGTGAGTAGGCTAGGATCTAGCTCCCTGATCATTCGATAGTCTGCAGTCGTTTCGATAATCTACTAGCATTCAACTATCATGCACTTTACGTCATGACTGATATATTCCGTCAAATGTTCCTGATGCTAACGTCGACAGAACAGAAAGCCAGCCAGGAACTCGGTCAACTGAAAGTTGATACAAGTGGTATGTAAATTATACATCATTCTTGAGTTGATAACATCAGTGGCCCCTGAACAACATAATAGATCGTATATCTCCTCTATGCTGCATCTTCTGCGTGAAAAGCAGTCTGCGAAGATCAGTGGGTTATTAAATACTGAATATATGCAATTTACTCAACCTAAACCCAATACACGAGAATTATGGCATTGACAAGTTTTGAAAGCAAGTTGACAGAGTAGAGATACTATCGTTTCACAAAAAATTGAGTCGTCAACTTGATCGAGGTGCCGCTGTGTCACTTTACCTGCAGCTACAGAGGTATGAAACGCATAGATATGTACCTGTTCGTCTGGCTGGTTTCTTTCGCTCGTCTGGCTGGTTTTCCCTCTCATTTGGTTGGTTTTCCCTCTCGTCTGATGAAAGTCCATCAGTCTGATTGAGATACGAAGCCCTCAACCCACTAACGTACCAAGTTAGACTAACTGGTACTGCGCTCGGGCGTACCATTGTTCTAAGAGAGAGTTCTTCATGAACGACGTGGGTTGTATTATCCACACTTTCACCAAAAGGTTGGGTCTGTGCGAACGCTCAGTATCGGTTTGAAGCACGGGCCAGTAGACATAAAACATAGTACGAGAAAAGAGTTAGAAGGGAATAGAGAAAATGTTCGACAGGAAACCCACTTTTATATGTCAAGGAGGCGGCTGAATTTGAGAATTATGTAAGTCCAAGTCAGCCGCATTTGGCAAGATAGACTCATCTCATGAATCCATGACGTCATTGAGTTGGTTTTCGGTTCCTGAAGAAACATCATTGAGGTCCAGAATGCCATACGGATTCGACGCATCTGAGCACCATGGCTGGACATGGCACAGAGATATCTAGGTGTTCGATGTGCTGCCAGCGACTAGACATGTCCGGACATGTCTGCCACCCACCACCCCTCTAATTATCTACGCAATCTGAGGCGGAACCGGAGTAAGCGAACTCACAGATCTGGTAGTTTAGAATTCCAATCGTTGATCGACAGGGAGTATATTTGACGTTGGTCAGACAATAGTCTACTTTATACTCTGTTGCTAGAAGGGTATGGGGCCAGTTTATGACAATGATTAGCAGCCATCTTGATAGCCCACGATGCATGACATCCTTGACTTAGAGCATGTTGAGTCGGTATATAATTCTCCTCCAACAGTCTGACAGAAATTAGAACCCTGTGGTTGGCACGACTCGCGGTAGGGTGGGTCCATTTCAATGAGCCTTACTTTGTACTAGACAAATTATCCACCTTGTTGTGTCAGCTTCTGATGATAATTCTCACCTCCCCTAGAAATTCAGTCACCAAACAGAGCTCTCCCATATACCATGTGTGTGAAAGTGGGAGAGGTGTGAAGCATATTCCACGTAAATGAATTCAAACACAGTGACGAGGACACGCACTATCAGGACTCGATGAAAGGTCCTAGGTTGCCCTAAGGTTACTCACAAAGACAATGAATAAACCGAAAGTAAGGAGCTCCTACAATGAGCATCCACCTTATATACATGAGCATGATGGTCCGTGTGTAAGGTATAGGGCAGGCTGAAGTCCTACTATGGGAATAGTCCATGGAATGACGTGGAACGTCATGGAATAGTATCTGCACGTGATATGGATGAGTAAGAAGTCATGTGAGAGTGTAAGTATGAGTAAGCGAAAAAGAGTCATGACATTACCCCCTTTTCAAGGTTGCATGTCCTCATGAAATGGTATGGTAACAACAGTAAGGGTCCTTGCAAAAGGACCAGTGGATCTGGGAGTGAGAAACCTCCATGCAAGGAGGTGCGGGGGATTCAGGTGGAAGTACGTCTTCAGAAGACGCACAGGAGAGACAGTTGGGGGTGTTGAACATGGAATTGTTAAAGCGTTTGAAACATTTGCGATATTCGAGGAACCCAGGGTCTGTGAAGGTGGGCGAAGAGGAGCACGGTGGACACATGCAAGGAGGTTCGTTAGGTAGTGTGACAAGTCCGGAGGAGGTCGGGATGGAGATGGGTCGAAGATAAATCCACGTGGCAGGATGCGCCGCTGTAGGGTGAAGACGATGGAATTTTGTTACCGCGGTCTGAGCATGGGCAAGGTCAGTATTGGGCAACCATTCGTCTTCTTCGACAGGAAAACCTTTCCAGTGAACCAGGTATTTGAATCGCTTGCTGCATTGGCGCAAGTCAATGATCATTTCCACTTCCTGTTCCGGCACGTCATTGACGAGGTCGGGAGGAGGAGGAGTGGGAGTGAGGCTGGACATCAGCGGAGTGTAAGGATGGAGGAGAGATTCGTGAAAGACCGGATGAATGGCCTTCCATTTGTGGGGAAGGTCAAGCTTATACGAGGCGATACCAACCTTGGTAAGCACTTTGAAGGGACCATAGCGTTTCTGGTCCAACTTCTTCATAGGTCGGATGGTGCGGATATGAGTTGCCTCGAGCCAGATGAGTTCTCCAGGCTTGTAATCCTCTGTGGGGTGTATGGAGTGGTCATAAAACTTCTTCATGTCTTTGTTGGCTAGCTGGAGGGCTTCGGCAGCTTGCACGCGTAATGTCGTCATCTGTTTGGCGAAGTCTGTAGCTGACTCGCTTCGGATGGATGTTTGGCGATCCTTGTTGATGCGAGGTTCATGTCCGTAGTTGAGCATGAACGGAGTTTGGTTGGTTGTCGAACGAGGATTGTTGTTGTATGCAAACTCGGCCATAGGGAGCCACTCTTTCCAATCGCTCTGATGGTGGTTAATGTAGATGTGGAGGTACTGTTCTACCCACGCGTTGTAGCACTCAGTTTGACTGTCCATCTGGGGGTGGAAAGCGGTGGAGGGGTTTGGCGTAATGCCGAGGAGTTTCTGAAGTTCGGTCATGAACGTGAATACAAACTGGGGTCCCCGATCTGAGTTGACCTTCGAGGGGAGACCATGGAGTTTGAAGATTTCATCGTGGAGTATGGTCGTGATTCCTTTGCTGTTGATCGTATCCCTGACACCGAAGAGTCAGATCATCTTTGAGAAGTGATCGATGATGACCAATATGGTGTTGCTTCCGTTTGACTCCTGAAGTGGGGAGATGAGATCTAACGAGATGTGTTCCCAGGGTTGTCGCGGGATCTCATTCGGGTGCAAAGGGATATGCCGAGGGGTCGTGATGGCTTTATTCTTTTGACACGCCTCGCATCCTTTGATGAATCTTTTGACATCCTTGGCTGATGTCGGCCAGTAGTATCATTCTTGGACCTTCCGTATGGTAGCTCATATCCCTGGGTGTCCGGCCATGGGATGGCTGTGAATGTCGGTTAGTATATCATTTCGGAGAGACGTGTCCTTGGGTACGTAAAGAAAGTCTTTGAAATATATAAGTGAGTCGCAAATAGAGAAACGGATATTGTTTTGAGTGAATGCTCATACTACTTTAGAGTCCTTTAAGTGTTGTAAGTCCGTGATCTTTTGTGTTATAGTAGAAGAAGATAAGAGAGATTGTTCGGCTACACGCATTGCTGCTAGCGTTCACATATCTATAGCATTCAAATAAATGTCTGTATTAGAAATAGGAAGTGCATTAATATTTATAGAGAGAGAAACAAAGTTCTGGTTGGATGTCGATGCGTTCTCCACAGCTGTCAACATATTATTCTGCTGTAAAATGGAAGGAAAAACGGTGACACCTTTATTGTCGTCCTTCACCCCCTTTTCAAAGTCTGACCTCCGGGACAGAGGATCAGCAGGATTTGTTTTACCGGAATGGTGGACCAGAGTATAATGAAATTCTTGCATAATCTGGTTCCAGCGAGCCTGTCGGCAAGAAAGGTCCTGCGGGACTGTGAAATACGTGAGGTTTTGATGATCCATAAGGATCTCGAAGGGTACATGAGCGTCTAATAAATATTGTTGCCATGTGGTAATGGCTTCAATGATGGTGGCGAACTCCAGATCAGCGGCATGGTAGTTTTGTTCCGCATCAGATAGAGACCGTGACAGATACGCAATCGGGTGCCAGAGCCCATTCTGATGTTGGGACAGAATGGCTCCGAGCCCTATGCCTGAACCGTCGGTCTCAATCTGGAAAGGATCGAAGTTGGTGGCGAGGAAAAGGATGGGTGCATTTATAAGCGCATTCTGGAGGGTGTCGAAAGAGGCTTGGCAGGCGGTATCCCACTCAAAGGGATTCTTCTCGCTGGTAAGGCGATTGAGTGGTTTAGCGATGGCCGCGAAGTCCTTGATAAATTGACGGAAGAAGTCAAGGAAACCCAGGAAGGAGCGGACCTGAGTGCGGGAAGAGGGAGTTGGCCAGGTACGGATGGCGTCGACTTTGGTAGGATTGGTGGCAATGGTTCCATCGGAGATGACGAGTCTGAGGTATTCAGTGGTGGTAGTCTCGAATTCGCATTTGGTATGCCTGAGCGATAATTTATGCTTGCGAAGATGGGACAATACTTCTCAGACGACACGGCGGTGTTCGTCAAGAGTCTTGGTGAATACGAGGATGTCATTCATGTAGATGATGACCACTTCCTTGGCGATGAGGTCGTGGAGGATATGGTTCATCATGGTCTGGAACGTTGCCGGGGAGTTGGTCAAGCCAAAGAACATGACTAATGGCTCGAAGAGACCCTGATTGGTCCGGAAGGTGGCCTTCCATTCATCTCCGTCCTTCATGTGGACGTTGTTGTAATCCCAGCAGATGTCCATCTTTGAGTAAAATTTGGCTCTGTGAAGCTTTTGAACGATCTCCTCGATGAGCGGGAGAGGATAGCGATTTTTGATTGTCGCTTCATTAAGCTTCTGGTAGTCCTGGACAGGTTGGAGTTTGCCATCCTTCTTCTTGACGAAGAAGAAGGGGGATGCAAATGGAGATTTAGAAGGGCGGATACACCCGGTGGAGAGGTTCTCTTTGAGGAACGCGTCAAGTTCCTTCTGTTCCTTTAATGAGAGTGGGTACGTTTTGCAATCAACCTTGTGTTCGCCAGGTTTGAGTTCGATCGCATGGTCCCAGGGGCGACAAGGAGGTAGTTCATCGAACGACTTCTTAGCAAATACGTCACGGAATTCGTGGTACTCGGCTGGGACTACTTGTTCGAAGGGAATATCTTGTTTCCCTTGATTGGCGGCGGCTGCAAGATCAGTTGCCAACGTGGCAATATATTTATTCTCAATCTGGAAGACTCGATCTTCAGGTTCAGCGTCTTCATACTCCCACAAGGGTGTGATTTCCGGCGCGAAACTGAGTTCCTTTGTCTGCCAATCGATGCATGGGTTGTACTGGCATAACCAGTCAAATTTGAGGAACACTGCTTGCGAAGATAGATGTGTCACCAAGAAGGGGATAGCGGATTGGTGGTCTCCGATAGCCACTTTCAGATCTACGTAGTGCGTGATCGCACCTTCAGTATTGGCGGTTTCGTTGGCGTTATAGACAGGTATAGCCTGAGGTAGTGGTTTCTGTTTGAATTCGTGCTCTTAGACGAAGTCGATATCGATGGCCGATGCCATACATCCAGAATCAATCAAGGTGACAGCCTCAACTGTTTTCCCGGAATCGGTCCCGAGAACTATTGGGATCTCGAAAGCATTAGGAGATGGCTTCTTTGTTCAGTATTGAGGCTTCTGAGTGAGTTCGAGAAGCATGAACTCAGCGGCATCATGAGAAGTGTTCCAAAGGTCCACGATTAGCTCAGTGTTGACCTCTGAAAGGTGGGTGTCGTGGACGAACGCTCGTAAATGAGGGATGAGGCGTTCGTCGGGGGTATCATTCGCAATTTGCTTGATCCATTGCATGGATCAAGGCTTGATTGTGGACTTCCATCCGCGATCTTTCCTGGTAAGGATCGTTCAGGGTGGAGTCATTTCCTTTCTACTCACAGCCTTGGTCTTTGTCTGCCTTTTGATTGCATGTTCTCCGGATGGAACAGAGGCTGTAATGCCCAGAAGGGGCGAAGGTACATTTGGCTCTTGCATAGCCGGCAAACTAGGACTTTGGCTGCTTTCGCAGTCTGAGATCTCTTCTACGTCAAGGAGAGAGAATTTGTTAGTAGAACGAGAAGGGGAATTAAGCACAGTTTTAGGTACTGCCACGCCGTCCTTAGGCTTGGTAGCCTGGGCGCCCCTGACCATAACATTACAAGTACAAATTCTAACTGGTGACATATCTTGAGAACGAGGCGATCTCATTCCTCATCCTCTTCGACAAAATCCATCTCGTCTGCATCTCAAACTGCAGTTTCCAACTCTTCTAGGGTAGAGTATTCAACGTCGAGGCTACAGACTTTGATGTTCTTGGAGCCAGAGCTCTTTTGAGGGTAAGTGGCACAGGGCCACGGGGATGTCTTACCTTCCTTGGCACACCAGAAGCAAGTTCCAGTTGCTCTCGCCTTGGACAAGTCCATGGGAGCACCTCGGCCTCTGAAGACACCAGTGGTCTCCAGGGTTGCAGTGTGAGGTTTGACGAATCGGGTAGGGAATTTAACCTTTGGTTTTGGCAGCTCATGAGCGGTGCCTCGCTTTCTCTCGGCTATTTCCGTAAGCAGGTGACCGGCGGCGATAAGCTGCTTGGTCCATTCTGAATAGCTGTTGAGATACATTGTCGTCATGTCGATGCTGGAACGTTCAACTTGTTCGACAATGTTGTTGCAGGCATTGGTGCAAAGTAATCGCACAAGCTGTCGACCGTTGGTGATTTCTGATCACTCAGTGCGAGCGATCAGGTTTTGTTGCTTGGTGAGGAACTCCTTGATCGTCATTGATCCTTGCTTCAGATTGAGCAATTCGGTTTTGGCACGAGCGGCTTCATAGACTGGTTTGAAGTAGGGGTCGATGAATGTTCGGAAGAACACTCAGGCAGTATAGTCTTTGTAGTCGAGATCCTTCTCGATAAGTAAGGTCGCGAATTCTTCCACAGGTCCTTCCGTACAGAATCCAAGGAACATCTTGATCTCCTCAGCATCTTCAACAGGTCGGTCGAATCCGAGAAGATAGAGTCAGAATTTTGCCTTCCATTTTGTATAGTCCTCGGTTTTCTCCGAGAATGGCGGTGGCTTCTCAATATAGGACTTGCTGAGGCGAACAACCTTCAGCTCATCTTCTACTTCGGGTGCCTTTGACTTTTTCTTTTTTGGAGGGAGGCTTGGTACGGTTGGAGGTATGGTGGTATGCGCTCCATGTTGGGCCACATGTTGGACATACGCAGCGTATTGTTGTTGGAACTCCTCGAGGGTCCCAGCCAAGGGCCAAGAACGGAGAGGAGGTGGTATGGGATTGGAGGTAGAGGGTCCGGCTTCAGTAGCCATGGCCGGTCTTGTGTCGCTTCGCGAGGAAGTGCGACTAATGTTGGGAGGGGGGTAAGAATAAGCAACTGGAGTGGTTCGGTCTCCAGCAGGCAGATGCAGCAGTCTTCGGGGAACGCACGGGGAATGTCGGGGTGCAGGATCGTCCGAAATGATGGGCAGCTAAAAACAAAAACTACTTATTAACCTTCTTACTGCTCTTCCTTTTCTGCGTATTCGGCTTTTGAAAAGAAGGAACTGTGTTGCATATTACCTGGTGGTTACCCGGTCGCAAGCACTTATGCGGGGTGAAGGGATTGGGATTGGTGCGGAAGATACCGGGAGGTACCTGGCGCACTTTGGTATGGCAGTATAGGGGATGGCTAGCTCGATGTCATCCCAATGCGCGCGCCATGGTGTAGAATTATTAATAGTCAGAGTCGGAAGAGGTCTGCGAAGAAGTACTTCTAGGCGTATGCGTTCGATTACGCCAAGTCGATGTGACTGGATAACCGGGTCCAAGATGCCTGGGGGCGGGCATGAGAGCGATAGGAGAGAGGGCGGCAAGGATGTATTGGTTGGGTAATGCGGGGTCGTCGACAACTGTCCCTTTGTCAGAGTGTAACGATGGTTCATAGACAGTTTGCTTGTCATCCAAGGAGGAATCCTCTATGTCTGTCATGGAGCGTAGAGGTTGGAGAGGAAGGGGCTGCTGCAGCTCTGGCACTAAGGTGACAGGCTCGACAGCGATGACACGAAATACGAGTTGGAGGTAGGTGAGGAGAAAGACTAGTACAAGTCCTTCTAGGAGTGTGCAAGTATGGCGGACCAGGTCCAGGGCAGATGTGAAATAATCCAGAGTACGATCTTCCTGAGTAAGCTAAGCTGGAGGAAGAACAGGGCGAGGACTTTTTCGATGGCATGGTATATACGCCTGGCGTAAACCGTTAAGGCC
>JBBPMJ010000407.1:0-29272 GCA_038090255.1 Austroboletus niveus
CGTGTCCTAGAAACATTTGTCCTTTACCCAGATTTGTCACTCCCATGGTTATAGTCTCGGAGTGATCTTCGATCGTACACATCACTGTGGTAATGTGCGTGATACGACCGTCTGAGTTCGGTGTTCCGTCGGCATTGTATACCGGTATTGACCTTACGAGCAGTTCTAAACTGAGACCTTGATCCTTTGCGAACTTGACGTCTATCATCGATCCTGTACAACCGGAGTCAATGAGGGCTTGGGCGTCCACGGTACGGTTTGTTTGCAGGTCGGTGAGGATTACGGGCAAGGACAGCGAATTCGTTCCTTGGCCAATGACCATGCGTTGGGGTTTGTGTAATTCTTTGAGCACTTTCCATCTATTTGCTACGTCTAGTGCTCTCAGTTCCGTGATTGTGTCTAAGGACGCCTCGTATCGTCATTCATTCGGGATATAGACTTCCAGACGTCGAAGCATCTGGTCGTCCGTTTCGCTATCGAATTTATCGCTCAGCCACCTCGAAGGTGACCAAGGGAAAGCTTCGCCTCGGTTACTTGATACCTTTCGAATGCTTCTCTTGACCGCTTGTTCCCCGGACGGAACAGAGGCTGGGGACCCCAGAAGGGGATCTGGGCCCATTTGGCTTTTCGCCGAAGCATCCGATTGGCCTCTTTCTTCCGTGACTACGGCCTTAGCCGCCGGGCGTCGGCCCGTGCTTACCTTGCCTCGTCGTCTGCGCTGCCTCGGCTCCCTTGACGAGTTTGTGACGGGTTTAAGAGAGAGCCCGTCGTTCTCTGTTCGTGCGAGGTCGACTAAGTCTTCCTCTTCGCCTATTTCCGTTCCCTCGTCGTGTAAATAGCAGAATTTGTTAAATTTCTTACTACACGACGTGGTACTAGAAAACGGAGTCAGCGAGTCGGTGACTCTCACTGACTTTCCTGAAAACCCTGTTCTGCGGGTATCTCCTCTTTTCGCGACAAAATTCGTACTTGTTCATCCAGCTCTACGACCCGCGTTGCGTACGCCTTTTTCTTCGGGCATCGGGCGGCTATGTGACCCGGCTCCTTGCAATAGAAGCATAGACCTTGCGCGCGTTCCTTGGCACGGTCTAGCTCCATGGGCCGTCCTTGACCCCCGAACGTGGTGCCGGTAGCGTCCTTGCGATCAGCGGGCATTGCTGCGGAGGTAGAGGGCTTGACTGCGGCCGGGGTCGAGGTCGGTCCAGATCCTCGCCAGTTGCCGAAGACGGGCTTCTTCGTCCTCGCGGTCTGCCTCGCGACTACCATTTCCGCCGTGATGAGCGCATTGCGCCACACCGCGACGTCATTGGTGTGGAGTAGATCCGGGTGTTGGTCCTCCGCTTTGGACACGATCTCAGATCGTATCCCCGTTTGGATCACTTCCGTTGCGAAGGGTCCAATGTCCTTGAGGCGGTAGCCTGCTTGGTTGGCCAGCTTGTCAAGCCTGTTGAAAAAGTCTTCGACAGAGCCCGTGCCCTGCTTGAGTCGTAATAGCGCCGCATGCGCTGTTTTCTGGAGCATCTTGGGTTTGAACTCATCGTTCAACCACTGCTCGAATCTTGACCAGGTCCATAAGTCGATGAACTGGTACTGATGATTGACGAAGTTTTCGGCTGCTCGTCCGGCAGCGTTGTCTCCCGTCATGTACGAGAGTGTACAGAGTATCTTGTCCTTGTCGTCTATAATGTCGGGATTGGCGTCGACGTAAAGTTTGATGCCACGCATCCATGCTTGATACGCCTCCTTGTCTCCTGTGAATTCCGAGGGTTTAGCTATGAACACCCTTCGGCTTTTGCTATGGGTCGTGGGCCCAGGGGGACTCTGGGTCGTCGGCGCAAAGAGTTTTTTGGCGGTCTCAAATCCTCGGACGAAATCGTCGTCGTCTCCTCCTGCCATCTCACCAATCTTCGAAGTAGAAATGAATGCTGGTAATGGACGGGGTGCGGGGAGCGACACTCTAGCCGCTGGGGTAGTGGACTTGGTAGGGGAAACGGTGGAAGAGGGGGGGGCGACGGAGGATTGGCAATGTTCGTAGAGGGCGAGTTTGGTCCTGAGATCAGCATCTCGAGCAAGGAGCTCGTGATTCTGTTGATTGATCGCAGACATCTGCGCCTCCAAGCGTTGGATGGTGGCGAGGAGCGCCATTGGATCGATGGTAGGGGCGGGTGAGGATGGAATCTGGTGACTGGACTCGGCAGGGTAGGACATGATGAGGGGAGATGAGGGTCACGGTCGGTAGGACTGGGCGAAACTGATAAAGTAGGAGTGGGGGATGATGAGGGGTCCGCGGACATGCACAAGCGCTGGAGCCAAAGCTCAACGGCGAGGGTAGCAAGTCAACGGTTGGGTGATTCTCGTCTAATGTCAGGGACACGACAACACTAGCTTCGCGGAGAGAAGCTCGACGCAAAGAGAGAACTGCGCAACGACATGGATTGAGCATAAAACTATATACATGGATAATGGATACTGACCTGCGCAACGACAAGACGAGAATGGGGAATCGTCTCGCGTACGCAGGCCTATATATACTACTGTAAAGCAGTGTTCGGCAAGTGCCGAGACACCGATAGTCCGAAATAAAGAAAAATCGTAACAGTGTCGTTCTTGCGGTGCGCCATCCCCATCTCTGTTCCTTGCTCATCATTCATTTTTATTAGAGCCAACGCGAGGCGTATCCGAGGGCTGGGTGTCCAAGGCCAAGAGTGCACCTTTGGTGGCAGCAAAGACTATTAATATCATGCACTTTGGATCATCCATAAATTCCTAGATTTTCGTTCCCATTGACCACATCCACCTCACACTTACACAACGGTTATTGTAGCACGAGGTTCCAGGACGTCATCCTATTCCAATTGTATTCGATCATGAGTCGTGGACTCGACTATCACATTGGAACCCATGCTACCCCGACTCTGACCACGTTCAACCCGGACGTCTCTATCTCCCCGATGCTTTACCGCAGGAGCAGGGTACATTACATCGCACAATAAGCTGGGGTCCGTGATCGATGGCTGTCGAACATCTACATCGCTGTCTTAGGTGTCTTGGGTGCGAGATGCTCGGGAGGTGACATTTGTGTCGCTCTTACCCCAAATACATCCAAGAGAGAGATAGAGAGATTGATGACATTACCCATGGTAGACAATACATGATCCAGTGTATCTAGTAATCCTTTCGAGGAGAGAGATGAGAAAAGGAAATGTGTGACTGCGTGTCTGGAGTTTTGAAATGGCTCTCTTTCACGCTACATAACCGACATCTTTGTCGACGGGGAGGCTGACTTTATGTTCGAGGATGTCATTAGCGTTGTTTTCGACAAGGGGAACACGGTCTGTGTGTTCGACGTGAATTTCTGATAAATGACTTGGGTCATCGAGGTACACATCGTCGTCGAAGAAACGCGTTTATCCTCGCCAATATCCATCACACGAGTCCCGCGTATCCAAGACCAAAGGCTACTGGTGAGCGACCTTAAGCGCTTCCACATGCGAAAGACGAGTCGACAAAGGCCAAGAAAGACGACCATGCTGAGTGGTCGGCTTGATGTGTTGCCGAGATTGAGGTCTACTGCGTTTTTCATCGTGAACCGCCAAATCATGTCCTCGAGACTGAGAACACTACCGAGCAAATTCACAATCAAACACATGAGCAGCAACGGAGGTCCTGGAAGTGTCAAATCTGTTACACCGTACATGACGAGGACGAGAGCCCGTCACATACTCTCCTTGGGCCCCTCGCGATCCCACAGTCCACCAAAGATATACGCGACACCCGGGCAGGTAAAAAAACTGGAGTGGAACGTCCTCGAGGAACGTAGCACACTTCATGCCCAGGGTATCGAAAATGCCAATGGCAAGGGAGACCAACGACCAAGCTAACCCAACACGAAAGAAAAATACAAGGTCCTCTGTAGAGTCGAAGACCTGGAACATGAGCGGGGGTGCATGAAAGGGGAGAGTTGCACTGCATGCATCGATAAAGAGGAAGAGAAGAGGAAGCAGCTGGGCTGTTCTTTGGACGTTCGCAGCCTCGCCGGCAGGGAATGTGTGCACGCCACGGTATATACCATGATTGGCTATGGCGGTATTAGACATCTGGTTGGAGGTGTTGGCGGGGATGAACGACATGACTGTGGATAGGGGTTTGTACCAGATTTAACCGTGGGAATATTTTGAGGAGAACGTGCTGAACAACCTTGGTTGCCTGGCCTTCGCAATGCATAAATCAGCGTCCTCGAACCCGAATCTAAACAAAGCTGAGGTCCTCAATACGTTGTAGCTTGGTTCATGATAGTAGGAAAACCCACCTGTCAATGCAAAACTATCAGGACTCGATGAAAGGTCCTAGGTTGCCCTAAGGTTACTCGCAAAGACAATGAATAAACTGAAAGTAAGGAGCTCCTACAATGAGCATCCACCTTATATACATGGGTCACCTGGTCCGTGCGTAAAGTATAGGGCAGGTAAGATCTCCTACTATGGTAATAGTTCATAGAATGACGATAGAATGTCATGGAACAATATCTGCACATGATATGGATGAGTCAGAAGTCACGTGAGAGTGTATGTATGAGTAAGCGAAAAAGATCATGACATTACCCCCTCTCTAAGGGCTCATGTCCTCATGAGTCTGCATGGTAATGACAGTAGGGATCCCTACAGAAAGACCAATGAAGTTGAGAGTGCGGTACTGGTTTAGGCATGGGGGGCTCGTGAGGGATCTTGAACATAGAATCGTCAAATCATTTGAAACATTTGCGATATTCGAGGAAATCAGGGTCTGTAAAGATAGGACAAGACGGAGAGTTCATGGGAGAGACTTCGGTAGGTTGTGTGGATGATGATGGGAGGTTTATAGGTCGCAGGCGAAGTCGTGTGACAGGACGCGCAGCGGTAGGATGCAGTTGATGGAACTTGGTTACCGTGGTCTGTGTGTGATGAAGCTCTGTATTGGATAGCCATTCATCTTCTTCGACAGGGAAACCCTTCCAGTGGACGAGGTATTCGAATTGTTCCCCTTGTTGACGGGAGTCGATGATTATTTCGACTTCCTGTTTGGGGACGTCATCGACGAGGTCGGGGGGAGGCGGAGCGGGGACGGGGCCTGACATGGGAGGAGTGTAGGGATGTAGAATTGACTCGTGGAAGATGGGATGAATGGTCTTCCATTTGTAGGGTAAATTGAGTTTGTATGAGGCGACGCTGACCTTGGTGAGAACTTTGAAGGGACCATATCTTTTCTGATCCAACTTCTTCATGGGTCGATTCGTGCGGATATGAGTGGCCTCAAGCCAAACTAGATCTCCGGGCTTGTAGTCTTCTACTGGGTGTATGGCGCGGTCGTAAAACTTCTTCATATCCTCATTGGCTAGCTTTAAAGCTTTGGCTGCTTGAGCGCACAAGGTCGTCATCTGTTTGACGAAGTCAGTGGCTGACTCGTTTCATATAGATGTCCAACGATCTTCGTTGACACGTGGTTCGTGCCCGTAATTAAGCATGAACGGGGTTTGCTGCGTCGTTGATCGGGAGTTGTTGTTGTGTGCAAACTCGGCCATAGGAAGCCATTCCTTCCAGTCACTTTGGCGATGGTTGATATAGATGCATAGGTATTGTTCAACCCAGGCATTGTATCGTTCGGTCTGCCCATCTGTCTGGGGGTGGAAGGCCGTAGACAGATTGGGAGTGATGCCGAGGAGTTTCTGAAGTTTGGTCATGAAGCTGGATACGAATTGGTGTCCCCGATCTGAAATGATCTTTGTCGGGAGTCCATGAAGTTTGAAGATTTCATCACGGAGTATGGTCGCGATACCTTTGCTGTTGATCGTATCTCTGACGCCGAAGAGCCGGATCATTTTTGAGAAATGATCGATGATAACAAGGATAGCGTTGCTTCCGTTAGACTCCAGAAGTGGGAATATGAGATCCAATGAGATGTGTTCCCATGGTTGGCATGGGATCTCATTTGGTTGCAAGGGGGTATGATGCGGGGTAGTGATTGCCTTATTCTTTTGACATTCTTTGCATTCTTTGATGAACCTTTTAATGTCTTTGGCGGACATTGGCCAATAGTATCGTTCTTGGACCTTTCAGGTAGTAGCTCGTATCCCTGGATGTCCGGATGTAGGGTGGCTGTGAATATTAGTCAGTATATCGTTTCGGAGGATATCATCTTTTGGTACATAGAGGAAATCTTTAAAGTATGGTATGTAAGTGAGTTGCAAACAGAGAAACGATTATCGTTTTGAGCAAGTGCTCGTACTACTTTAGAGTCCTTGAGATGTTGTAAGTTCATGATTCGTTGTTCTATAGTAAATGGAGAGTGAAGAGATTGTTTGGCTACACGCATTGCTGCTAGCGTACGCATGTCTATGGTGCTCAAATAAATGTCTGTATTTGAAATAGGGAGAGCGTTAATATTTATAGAGAAATAAATAGAGTCCTGGTTGGATGTCGGTGCGTTCTCCACAGCCGTCGACATATGATTCTGCTGTAAAAGAGTAGGGAAAACGGTGTCGCCTTTATTATCATCCTTTATCCCCTTTTCAAAGTCTGACCTCTGGGACAGAGGGTCAGCAGGATTTGTTTTTCCCGAGCGGTGGACCAAAGTATAGTGGAATTCTTGCATGATTTGATTCCAGTGTGCTTGGTGACGGGATAGATCCTGAGGGACAGCGAAATAGGTGAGGTTTTGATGATCTGTGAGGATTTCGAATGGGACATGGACGTCTAACAAATACTGGCGCCAAGTGGTAACTGCTTCGATAATGGCGGCGAATTCCAAATTGGCAGCATGATAGTTTCTTTCCACATCGGATAGAGACTGTGACAGATATGCAATCGGATGCCAGAGACCATTCTGATGTTGGGAGAGAATGGCCCCGAGTCCTATGCCTGAACCGTTGGTCTCAATTCAAAAGGAATCGAAGTCTGAGGCGAGTGAGAGGATGGGTGCGTTGATAAGCACATTCCGGAGAGTGTCGAATGAAGTTTGATAGGCGGTATCCCACTCAAAGGGGTTTTTGTCACTTGTGAGGCGATTGAGTGGTTTAGCAATGGCCGCGAAGTCCTTAATGAATCATCAGAAGAAATTGAGGAAATCCAGAAATGAGCGGATGTGGATTTGCGAGGATGGGGTTGGCCAGGTTCGGATGGTGTCAACTTTGGTGGGATCAGTGGCAATCGTTCCATCAGAGACGATGAGTCCTAGGTATTCGGTAGTGGTAGTCTCGAATTCGCATTTAGTGTGTTTGAGCGATAGTTTGTGTTGGCGAAGTCGAGAGAGGACTTCTCGTACGATGCAGCGATGTTCGTCGAGAGTCTTGGTGAAGACCAGGATGTTGTCCATGTAGACGATGACCACCTCCTTGGCGATGAGGTCGCGAAGTATGTGGTTCATCATTGTTTGGAAAGTTGCGGGGGAGTTTGTAAGTCCAAAGAACATAACAAGCGGTTCGAATAGTCCTTGATTTATACGAAATGCAGCTTTCCATTCATTGCCTTCTTTCATGCGTACATTGTTGTAACCCCAGCGGATGTCCATTTTTGAATAGAATTTTGCTCCACGAAGTTTTTGAATGATCTCCTCGATAAGGGGGAGAGGGTATTGGTTTTTGATGGTAACTTCATTGAGCTTGCAGTAGTCTTGGACGGGGCAGAGATTCCCATCTTTCTTTTTAATGAAGAAGAATGGGGACGCGAAGGGAGATTTTGAAGGGTGAATTTGCCTGGTGGAGAGGTTTTCTTCGAGAAAGTCATTGAGTTCTTTTTGTTCTTTTAACGAGAGTGGGTAGGTTTTACAGTCAACCTTGTGGTCGCCGGGCTTTAACTCGATCACGTGATCCCAGGGTCGTCGAGGAGGTAACTCGTCAAAGGTTTCTTTTGCGAAAACATCATGGAACTCGTGATATGTGGATGGGACCACTTGTTCGAATGGAATTTCTTGTTTTCCTTGGTTTGCCGCAGCGGCTAGGTCTGTAGCCATAGTAGCGATGTATTTATTTTCAATTTGGAAAACTCGGTCTTCAATTTCCGCGTCGTCGTATTCCCACAGGGGTGTGGTTTCTGGTGCAAAACTGAGTTCCTTTGTTTGCCAATTGATGTGAGGGTTGTATTGCCATAACCAGTCGAATCCCAAGAAAACTGCCTGTGAGGATAGACATGTCACTGAGAAAGGGATAGTGGATTGGTGGTCTCCGATAGCCACTTTTAGGTCCACGTAATGCATGATTGCTCCTTTGGTATTTGTGGTTCTGTCGGCATTGTAGACTGGTATAGCTCGGGGTAACGGTTTTTGTTCTAATTCGTGTTCTTGTACGAAATCGATGTCGATGGCGGAAGCCATGCAGCCTGAGTCTATTAGTGCGATGGCTTCTACTTCCTTGCCTGAATCTGTTCCGAGGACGATCAGGACTTCGAAGGCATTGGAAGAGGGTTTCTTGGTTCGATATCGAGGTTTCTGGGTTAACTCGAGTAACATGAATTCAGTGGCATCATGTGAAGCATTCCGAAGGTCTGCAATTAGCTCAGCGTTGACCTCGGAAAGACGGGTATCGTGGACGAAGGCTCGTAAATGAGTTATGAGGCGTTTGTCAGGGGTATCGTTGGCAATTTGTTTGATCCATTGTGTGAACCAGGGTTTGATCGTGGACTTCCATCCGCGATCCTTTCTTGTAAGGATTGTATACGGCGGAGTCGCTTCCTTTCTACTTGCAACCTTGGTCTTTGTCTGCTTCTTGATTGCATATTCCCCGGACGGAATAGAGGCTGTAACGCCCAAGGGGGGCGAAGGTACATTTGGCTGTTGCGTAGCCAGCAAACTAGAACCTTGGTCACTTTCACGTTCTGAGATCTCTTCTATGTCAAGGAGGCAGAATTTGTTAGTAGGTTGAGAAGGGGAATTAAGCACAGTTTTAGGTACTGCCGCCCTGTCCTTAGGCTTGTTAGCCTGGGCACCCCTAACCTTAACATTACAAGTACAAATTCTCACTGGTGACATACCTTGAGAACGAGGTGATCTCATTCCTTGTCCTCTTCGACAAAATCCATCTCATCTGCTTCTCGGACTGCGGTCTCCAATTCTTCTAGGGTTGAGTATTCCACGTCGAGTCCATGGACTTTGATGTTTCTTGAGCTGGAGCTCTTTTGAGGGTGAGTGGCGCAAGGCCATGTGGATGTCTTGCCTTCTTTAGCACACCGGAAGCACGTTCCAGTTGCTCGTGCTTTGGATAGATCCATGGGAGCGCCTCGGCCTCCAAAAACTCCCATAGTTTCTGGGGTCGCGGTGTGAGGTTCGACAAATCGAGTGGGGAATTTGACCTTTGGTCGTGGGATGTCGTGAATGAGTCCCTTTTTTCGTTCTGCGATTTCTGACAACAGTTGTCCAGCCGCGGTGAGTTGTCTGCACCATTCGGAATAGCTACTGTTGTATCGCATTGTCATGTCCATATTTGACCATTCGACTTGTTCCATGAGCGCGTTGCAGGTGTTTGTCCGAAGGAGTCATACAAGTTGTCATCCATTGGTAATTTCGGACCATTCCGCACACATGATGAGGTTTTGTTGCTTGTTGAGGAAGTCTTCGATCGTCATGGTTCCTTGTTTGAGGTTGATCAGCTTGGTTTCAGCTCGGGCTGCCTCATACACTGGTTTGAAGACTGGATCGACAAAGGTGTTGAAAAAGAATCAGGCAATGTAATCTTCGTAATCAATGTTCTTTTCGATGAGAAGGGTAGCGAATTCTTCGGCGGGTCCCTCGGCGCAAAAGCCCAGAAACATTTTGATTTCCTCGGCATCTGTGACAGGTCGGTCGAAACCCAGTAAATAGAGCTTGAATTTGGCTCTCCATTTGGTATAGTCATCTGGCTTCCCAGTGAACAGTGGGGGTTTTTCGACATAAGATTTTTCGATTTTGATCGCCTTTGGTTCATCATCTACATCAGGCGCTTTATCCTTTTTCTTTGATGGGCCGCTTGATACGGTTGGAGGTGTAGCGGTATGAACTCCGTGTTGCACCACGTGTTGCGTATATGTGGCATATTGATTTTGGAATTCCGCGAACGTCCCAGCCAGGGGCCAAGAGCGGAGAGGAGATGATAGGGGATTGGAGGTAGAGGTATGTGCTTCTGTTGCCATGATTTGGGAGGTGTCACTTTGAGAGGAAGTGCGACTAACGACGGGTAGCGGGTAAGGATAACCAACTGGAGTGGTTCGGTCTCCAGAAGGCAGGTGTGGTGGTCTGTGTGGAACACGCAGGTTATGTTGGGATGTGGGATTGTCCGAAATGGTGGGTGAGAAAAAAAACTGTTAAAGAGAGCTACTCTATTTCCTTTTCTTACCACTCTTCCTTCTCCTTATTTTCGGCCTCTGAAAAGAAGGGACGATGTTGCGATTTACTTGGTGGTTACCCGGTCGCAAGCACTTATGTGGGGTGAAGGGATTTGGATTGGATTGGAATATGCGTGGGGATATTGGGCGTATACGTTGAGTCTGGTATATTGGGTGATGAGCTCAATGTCTTCCCAAAGATCGCGCCATGGTGATTCAGTAGTTGGAGTCTGAGGATGTCTGCGAATGAGTACTTCTAGACGGGTTCGTTCGATTACGCCAAGTCGATGTGACTGGATAACCAGGTCCCATATGCCTGGGGGTGGTCGTGAGAGCGATAGGAGAGAGGGCGGTAAGGATGTATTGATTGGGTAATGTGGTATCTTCAACGACTGTTCCTTCGTCAGAGTGCAGCGAAGATTCATAGACAGTTTGCTCGTCTTCGGAGGAGTCCTCTATGTCTGTCGTGGAGCGTAGGGGTTGGAGAGGAAGGGGCGGCTGCGGCTCTGGCACTAAGGTGACAGGCTCGACAGTGATGATGCGAAAAGTGAGTTGGAGATAGGTGAGGAGAAAGACTAATACAAGTCCTTCTAGAAATGTGCAGGTGGTGCAGACCAGGTCCAAGGTGGATGACAAATAATCCAGCATACGATCTTCCTTATCAAGCTGATTAGGAGGAAGAACAAAGCAATGACTTTTTCAATGGCTCGGTAGATACGCCTGGCATAAACCGTTAATGCCAGTGATGGAAGCCTAAAGACTTGCTGCCGTCGATTTGTATGGCGAGGACACTCTGCTGCCAGTGCGATAACTCAACGACTCAGACAGCCAGAGGGCAGGACATGAAGCAGGAAGAAAAAGGTGTCGACGGGGCGTTGATCGGAGCAGTACAGCAAGGATGCGAGCGGCGGCGAGGGTCGGGATAGAAGTCGGTGGTGAGGAATGGGGTAGGTGGTCGACGATGTGTAGACAACGCGATGAGTGAAGTGTGAACAACAACAACGTCGGGTGGGCAAGATAGGAAAGGTTACTTTCGGTTTTATATCAGGACTCGATGAAAGGTCCTAGGTTGCCCTAAGGTTACTCACAAAGACAATGAATAAACCGAAAGTAAGGAGCTCCTACAATGAGCATCCGCCTTATATACATGGGTCACCTGGTCCATGCATAAAGTATAGGGCAGGTAAGATCTCCTACTATGGTAATAGTTCGTAGAATGACGATAGAACATCATGGAACAATATCTGCACGTGATATGGATGAGTCAGAAGTCACGTGAGAGTGTATGTATGAGTAAGCGAAAAATATCATGACAAAAACAATATTCTTTCCAGAATGCCGACTCCCATATGCAACTCTGGCTACATAAAATGAGCGAAAAAATATCTCAGAACACAGAGCGGACACACTACTCAGCCGGAGTCCTACAGGTTGATGTTTCTGCTAGTTTCTCGTGATTCAACCTACACTCGACAGATGGTTGTGGATGCCCAATGCTAAAGAATGCTGAATCCCTTTTACTCGAATGATCTAAGAACCAGATGGGAGATTGCGGAGAGCTGTATTTCCTGATCGTCGACTATGATTAACCGACGTAGATGAAATTCTGATCAACTACGTACATATTACTAGCTGAGATGCACATGGACACGCCACCGAGTTTAAATCGGAAGCGAAGCACCGATGAGTCACCTAATCACAGTCGGTGACAACCTGACATATATCGGTTCTAACAGAGACACGCACACGATCATTTGGACGAACTTCTGCGAAGAAATGTCGTAGTCGCTTTCACGAACTGAAGTGATTTGCTGTATAGATAATGCCACAGGTTCGCAAACCATGTTTTCCGTGGGACTCTTCTAGCATCCGAACTGCATGAGTAAAAATGTACCAAAGTGTCTACAAGAGACATACTTTGGTTCCTCTTGTTGTTCAGTGTTCCTAGACTGGATCAAGAATCGCATTATTAATGCGTCCTCCCCGTCGACATCTGCACTTAATAATATGGACGACCGAGTCTTCAAGTATTCTCAATAACTTACAATATTTTTCCACGACTCGATGATGCTCGTACCCAAGCTTATTATATAATGATATTGCAGCTCTGTTCGACTTTCGGACATGCAATTGAATATGTTGGATTCCAGCATTGTCGCGAATCATAGCATCCTCTAAAATCCCCGTATTGATATGAGGGGTTTAAACGCCAATTGGCGTAAAAAGTTGAATACGCACTAGTCGTATTCATGAGCTTTTGTGCGAGACCACGCCTTCTATAAGGCCTAAGGATGGATAGCGAATTGACTTGGCCGACCAGATAATGAGAGTCGTCCTCCGCAGGTTCTCTACCGATCAGTCAGAACTGCACACTCAACAGAAGAAGGACCCGCACATTGTCGACAGTACGTATCCCACCACCTTTCCTCTCTCGTCCTCGACCAGATACGACAACTCTGGCCAACTGAGTAACACGTACGTCCCTGGTCGTCAAGTTGAGGTTTTGATATGGCGACGTTGCAGCCTAAGGCTCACAATATCGCGCGGGGTAGTTCTCTGGCAGATTGTAGACATTACACGCGAGAACTTGAAGAACGTCACTAATCTGACAGACATTCACGCCTATGAAGATGCATGTCTATTCGAAAGTGACTCACCTCTATTCTGCGTATGTTCATCGAAGACAACCAATTGAGCTGGAAGGGACCGGGACAGGCAACAGAATCAGCTACCAACGGACCTAAGACTCGATGCCGCGGTCTTTCAACCAACCACAACAATGTTAAAGATACAATTCAGGCTCCGTCCTCTAGGTTCACCATGAACTCGTACTACTATACTATAGCTATGGAATGGAAGACCAGTTTTGACAAGGGGGCTACTTGTCTCAGAAAAAAGTCCTGTAGTCTCTCGTTCGCATGAACCAATTACGGTCGCATGCAGTGGCTCGTATGTCCTAACCAAGATCCGACGAGGTTGCTGATTTACTGCAGATAGTGCAAAGCAGCGCGTTCCTCGTCTACGATTCACATGCAGCAGTACCTAAAGGACTTGGAAACTTTAATGCTCCCTTAGGGACTCGAAAGGCGTCATCGACCTCGCACCCGACCGGTGGTAAGGTTAGGTCAGCGGCGAGCGCATCTGTTTATCTCGGAAGCCACGCGTCGGTAATCAAGATGGTTGATTACGCTTCGAACCGATTGGGAGAAGACGATGTTCAGCAGCGCCCGCCATTGGTAGAACTGCAAAAGGAAGCTCTAGAAAAAGTGACTAGACGAACGTATCTCTTGGGAAAACTGCCAGTGCACAAATCTCCACTTTTCTGATCGATGAGGACCACACTTGATCTGACAAGCTGGCGCCGCTTTCTTGTCAACACACCCCCTGCGTGGCAAACGCTCGTACTGTCCAAGAAACGCCCCTTGCAAAAAGCAAAGTTATGGAGGCAAAGAGCCCCAGAATCGCATCGCTCACATTCGGGCCGACCTCTCGAAAGTAGGTCGGGACTCTGCTGATCGAACTTCAAGATTCGTCTACGAAGCCTTTCCATTTGTGAAGAAGGGCTTGTCGAACTCCATCGTATGCTCTGTGGCATCGTCATACAGCACATGCTTTATCTTATGTTTTCTCAGAGAAGGAGCTGTCTGATCTATTTGTTGCATCTCCGGCCCCGATTGGAAACTCGTAAATCTCCGCGTAATTGGAATCAAAAATCCACTGGACTACTGCTGGCCACGAATTCGACAGCTGAAGGAATTATATTTTTGTTTCGCCTATTATCGACCTTTCCAAGCAGGTATATGCAGCCAACTCTTTTCTGGAGAAACTTGTCTTGGGGCATTGCATTTGGATGTATGGTCCCGATCTACGTGATGACCCCCAGTTGTCACGAATCATATCAAAACGATCGAATGCGCTACTCGTTAGCCCTCTCACGTCTCATCATTGCTCCGTCGATCACACACTTCTACATGTCTGCCAGGGCCACAAAAGCCGACGAAACACTGTTTCACATAGCCTCCCGCCCTTCCCTCGCAGAGCTCCGTATTGTCAACTGCAGCCTTCACGCGTCCACCCTACCAACGCTTCTTTCCTCCACGCCCAACCTCGAGACGTTGCAAGTATACAAAGTCCACGTAGTCGTGAGCGACGTGTTCCGGCTTCTGACCCCAAAGAAGGTTGATCCGGTACATGGACTGCCTTGTCGCGTGCTAAAGAACCTCGACGTCTCCTACTGTACCGGCCTGACGACGTCGAACGTGTATGTGTTCGTCAAGACCAGGAATCACCATGCATCCAAATTCATTGGACCCGCGGGAAGTGCAACGCTATTGCGTCACTTACGGTGAACGGATGTCCGAAAATCAAACCTGAAATGCTGCCATAGTTCAGGTCCAAAGTGGATGAATTCGGCTGTGTATATGATTCTAACGGCAATTTACGATTTTTATTTAACTAGCAAAACCGGTCAACTCAATGGAATATGGTCTCGGGGAAAATTATATGCTAAAATCTCGAGATGGTATGGGAACGCATGGCAGCTGCGCACACGGACAAGCACTGCACCAGATTGATCGGTACGACACCTGACCT
This sequence comes from Austroboletus niveus, assembly GCA_038090255.1. NCBI lineage: Eukaryota > Fungi > Basidiomycota > Agaricomycetes > Boletales > Boletaceae > Austroboletus > Austroboletus niveus. Next base: position 14,919 of record JBBPMJ010000407.1, read on the forward strand.
CGTTCTCCTTATCTCTTCCTCCATATTACAATGCGTAGTCTTCCCAATCATATATCGTCGAAATTCTAATGAATGACTTTCCAGTTATTTTTCTCAAATCAGAACTGCTCGTCTGGCCCTACGAGCTCGTCTACCTCGCGTTCCGTGCAAATTGTACTAGCCGGTTAGACCACGTAAAACTATGAACTGGATGACAGCTGGGACAAATAGATCTGACTCCCTGGTCTCCAGTTTATGACGAGGTTGTAGCCATATCAAGTCGGAGAGGCTCACCATTCAGCACGACCTCAGATAACGGTTGATTGACGAACGTCGTTGATCTGACGCCAAGAGAACAAGCATTTGCGCTTTTGGCTAGGATACTTACATGTTAAAGTAATGCGAAAGAGAAATGATTTACCTCTAAGTAATCTACTCAAGACTGCTTGTGGAGTGGTAGTAGCCAATCAGGCGGGGGTCATCGATTCATCGGCCGACACGAGACTTGGCGAGATCACGTAAGGCAATCGTTCAGAGTTCCTCACGTACTACGACTCGTTCAGGCCACAGCTATGACATGGAAAGTAACTTTTGACAAGGGCGTCGCATGTTTCAAGAACGGTGACTTCGAGCAGGCGCTCGTCCATATGAACCAGGTATGTTCCGACGACTGTAGCCACACAGTCGTCATTTTCTAAACAAAGATCCAACAACAGGCTGCTGAATTGCAGAGCGGCGCGTTCGTCATCTACGATTCGCGTGCAGCAGTGCACGAAAGACTCGGCGACCTGAAAGCTGCTCTCCGCGATTCGAAACACGTCATTGACCTCGCACCCAACCGGTGGCAGGGCTACGCGCGGTCGGCGCGCCTGTTCGATTCCCTTGGAAAGTACGCGTCGACGATCAAGATGGTCGACCATGCTTTGAGCTGTTTGAGGGGGGGTGATGCTCAGCGGCGCACAGCACTGGTAGAAATGAAGGAGAAAGCCGTCGCTGCACAGGCAGCTGCAGACAAAGAAGCTAGTCGGACGTCGTATCTCCTGGGGAAGCTGCCGGTGGAGACCCTGACACAAATCTTCACTTTTCTGATCGACGAGGACCACACTTGGTCTGTCAAGCTGTCTCACGTTTGCGAACATTGGCGCCGCATTCTGATCAACACCCCCTCTGCGTGGCAGACGCTCGTACTATCCAACAAACGTCCCGTAAAAAAAGCGAAGTTGTGGAGACAGAGAGCCAAGAATCGCATTGCTCGCCTTCGGGTCGACATCTTACGGCTGGACCGAGGTTCCGTATTTGCTGAGCTCCTGGATATGTCCTGGGAGTATCTACGAAGCCTTTCCGTTTGTGAAGAAGGGCTTGTCGAACTCCATCGCATGCTCTGTGGCATCGTCATGCAACATATGCTTTCAAAACTTGACGAACTGATTTTGCTGGATGTTTCATCAGAGGACAAGGATGACCTCCATCTACCTTGTTGTGTCTCCGGCCCTGACTGGAAACTCACAAATCTCTACATGATCGGGGCCAGAAATCCGCTGGACCACTGTTGGCCACGAATTCAACAGCTGAAGGAACTACATCTCAACTTAGATTATCTCAGGATTTCCAAGGAGATATTTGCAGCCAATCCTTTGCTGGAGAAACTCGTCTTGGAGGTGCCCATAATAACCGGGTCCGAGTCCGATGACAACACTCCTCCCTTGGTCATGAAACATCTCAAAACGATCGAATGTCGAAGTATGCAGCGCCCATTTCCCCTCTTACGAACCATCACCGCACCGTCAATCACACACTTTTACATATCTTCTATGCCTATAGAAGCTGACGAAGCATTGTTCCATATGGCCTCCCGTCCTTCCCTCGTAGAGCTTCATATCGACAACTGCAGCCTTCACGCGTCCACCCTGCCAACGCTCCTTACCTTCACAACCAACCTCGAGACGTTGCAAGTTCACAAAGTCCACGGGGTCGTCAATGACGTGTTCCGGTTTCTGGGCCCAAAGACCGTCGATCCGCAGCGCGGACCGCCGTGTCGCGCGCTAAAGCACGTCGACGTCTCCTACTGTACCGACCTGGCCACGTCGGACGTGTATGCGTTTGTCAAGGCCCGGGATCGCCATGCGTCCGAACCCGTTCGACCGGCGGAGAAATGCAGTGCGATCTCATCGCTCACGATGGACGGATGTCCAAACATGGAGCCTGAGATGTTGCCATGGTTCAGGACCAAGGTGGCTCAATTCAGCTGTTTATATGCCATGAAAAAAGATTTCAGGAAGGCCCGAAGGAAGCTATAATATTAGTGGGCCCATTCAACTCGCGTGTTGTCGTTATCTTTACTTTATCTTATGATCCATACCCCTGGCGGCAAGACGCAAAACTTACTATACCTCGCAGGGACAAGTACCCACTACGGTTCCGGAGCAAATTCCACGCTGGACTTAATACGTACACCATGGGGAACTCTACTCAGTAACTAATGTACTTTTCGGTGTGTACCTCTGCCATGTTGTTAAAGGATTAATACGTTGGTCCTGCCTCGGCCTTTAAGCGATGTAAGGTACAACAACTTAATACAGTACTAACCTGTATCTAGTGGTATTGATCTGTTGGTAAGTACACGTTTGGAGATAGGCGATGAGAAACGATGGGTCCGAGGCTGCAGTCCTCTTGACAAGCGGCGAAACTTTGCCGCTAGTCGAGATGAGGAGGCAACGACAGCACGAGGCTGGAAATTTTTGGGAACCATGTCATGCTGACAGACTGGACTCTGTTCTTGTTCTTTCCTGCTTCTGCGAACGCCTTATAAGTTGTCAGACAACGAGAAAGATGATAGTGTCACCACGACTACTCACACCGCGACGAGGTTGGTCGATACTGATGAGGGAAGCACTTTGTCAAAACGTTGATAGAGTATATAAATGAAAACGCTTTGTGCAGGTTGAAGTTTGCTTGGTGTATCACATACCTGTTATTCGTCTGTTCAGATTTCACGTTCGAAAAGGCCATCGAACGCTTTCACGCCCGTCCTTGCACATAATTCTGGACTCGGATTGACGTTAATCGCTGTCGCGTTTGGACCGAGTATGAGAGAATCGGCGTCATTGTTTTTTGTATGCATTTCAACACGCGTTTCGAACAAGCAACGTGGGCGAGAGAGAAATGAGTGTCAGACAAGGTACTCACACACTGAAGATATTATCTCACCACTTCTCTGACTCTTCCCCTTTCGTCCTCGACCAGATGCACAGGACAAATCTGCCCATCTGAGAGACATACATGTCCCTGGTGGTAACTGAAGTGATAATGACGAAATTGCAACCTAGAGGCACGCGTGGGATCATACACGAGCCGTCGACAGGACTTGGCCTCTGTATACTTCAAACTAGTCGAGGGCACCCGGGAACAAGTTGGAAGAGGCCGGACCAGGTTCAACTGCCGACTAGTACTGAATTCAAGTTACCCGTCTTCTGGCACCAAAGTAACGCCACAGTAAGTTTTTCAGGCTCCGTCCAAGTCTTATAGGTTACAGCTACTATGGCATGGAAAACGACCTTTGATATAGGCGTTGCTAGTTTCAAAAAAGATGACCTCGAGCAAGCTCTCTTTCACATAGACCAAGTACGTTCTGATGACCGTCGTGTTGCTCGCAAGTTCTAACCAACATCCGACAACAGGCTGCGGACACACTTCAGAACAGCGCGTCCGTCATCTACGATTTGCGCGCAGCAGTACACGAAAAACTCGGAAACCTCGATGCCGCTCTCCGCGACGCGGAACACGTCATCGACCTCACCCCCGACCGCTGGCAGGGCTATGCGCGATCAGCGCGTCTATTTGATTCTCTCGGAAGCCATGCGTCGGTGATCGAGATGGTGGACCAGGCTTTGAACCGTTTTGCGAGAGAACGACACTCAGCGGCGTACGCCATTGGTGAAGTTGCGAAAGAAGGCCGTCGTTGCACAGGCAGCTGCAGACAAAGTGGCTAGTCGGACGTCAAATCTCTTGGGGATGTTTCCAGTGGAGACCCTGGTACAAATCTTCACCATTCTGATCGACGAGGACCACACTTGGTCAGTCAAGCTGTCTCATGTTTGTGGGCACTGGCACCGCATTCTCGCCAACACGCCCTCTGCATGGCGGACGCTCGTATTGTCGAAGACACGTCCCGTGCAAAAAGCAAAGCTGTGGAAACAACGCTCAAATAACCGCATCACTCGCCTTTCGGTTTCCATCTCAGGGTTGGATAGAGCCTTCGCGTTTGCCGAACTTCGCGATATGTCTTGGGAGCAACTACGGAGCCTTCGCATTTGCCAAGAAGGATTCACCCATCTCCATCGTATTCTCTGTGGTGGCGTCATGGAGCTAATGCTTTCGAAGCTCGACGAACTGGTTTTGCTGGACGTAATTTCAGAGGACGAGACCGATCTAATTTGTTGCATCTGTGGCCCTGATTGGGAACTCAAAACTCTTCACGTGGAAGGACACAAAAATCTGCTAAATTGCTGCTGGCCACGAATTCGACACCTGAAGGAACTACATCTTAGGGTGTATGTTTTCGCAATTTTCAAGCAGATATTCGCATCCAATCCTTTCCTCGAGAGACTTGTCTTAGAGGATTGTATGGGTACGTTCTCGCCCGACTTGGATGAGAACGCTGCCCCTGTGGCCATGAACCATCTCAAAACGATCGAATTTCGAAAAGTGCGCTACCCGTTTGCCCTCACGCTAAACATTGTCGCGCCGTCGATCACACACTTTGGCATGTTTTCCATGCACTTGGACACCGGCGTAACGTTGCTTCATATGGCCTCCTATCCTTCCCTCGTAGAACTCCGTATCGTTGACTGCGTTCTTCCTGCCAATACCCTGCCAATACTCCTTCCCTCCACGCCCAACCTCGAGACGTTGCAAGTAAACACCATCTACGGTGTGGCGAACGACATGGTCCGGTTTCTCACCCGAGTTGATTCAGTACACGGACTGCCATGTCGCGCGCTAAAGCACATCGATGTCTCGTACTGTTTCGATTTGGTAACGTCAGTAGTGCATGCGTTCGTCGAGACCCGGCGGCACTATGCGTCCGTGTTCGCTGGACCGTCGATGAAGAAGTGTGCCGACATTATATCCCTCAAGGTGGATGGATGTCCAAACATCGAACGTGAAATGCTCCCTTGGTTTAGGTCCAAAGTGGCTCGATTTAGTTGTGTATATGATTTTGAGTATTCCGAAGATTCCGAAGATTCTGAAGATCTCAGTGAGGATGAATGAAGCCCCATTCGGCAACTCAATGAATGTCACCCATTTTCTTTCCTTCGTTCCCATTATTTTGTATTACAACACGGATAGTGTGGTTTGTCCTTACGAGCTTTAAAATGTCCAGAATTGATACTATCGTCGACTTCCCTTTTCTTGAACATTATTCCTGCCAATTACCCTTAAAAGTAAGCTTCCAAGTCTTCTTGATCTAATCACAAATTCGACTCTGGCTCCTTCAATACTTCCGTGTGTAGGTCCCAGACACTATGGAATGGAGGACTTTTGGTGTAGCTGGTTTCAAGAAAGATGTTCTCGAGCAGGCGCTGGCTCACATGAACTACGTACGTTCTAATGGTAGGCTGCTAACTCGTGGCCTGCAAAGCAGCACGTTCATCATCTACGATTCGCGTGCAATGGCATGGTACATGAAAAATTGACAGCATCTTCGGGACTCGAAACTCATCATCGATCTCACACCTGACCAGTGGCATGGTTATGCGCGGTCAGCCCGTCTGTTTAATTCTCTCGGAAAATACGTGTCGGTGATACTTAAGTTATTGAGCAATTTCAGGATTCTTCTACCCCAGTTAGTCCAGTGCCATTGAATCAACCAGTGACCGTCAGTGAAAAAAAAGGAATTTTATACTCAACGTAATCGTTCTCAAGTCACCGATGCGTGCAACAACATGTACCCTCACGATCGTCAAAATACACGAGAGCATACCGGGTGACAAAGCGATGGGAGCTCAATCGGTACATGAACTTACCCAATGATTCTGCAGGGCAAGACTCTTTCATTTCGTTGCGAAAGCCTCTTGTTACATCGAATGTGAGCGAGTGGTTGCCGTCTGCGAGGGTGAAATATCTTTGAATGATTCTAGCAGAGGCAAACCATTGACGAATAAAATTATAATTTATTACATATCTTCTGCTGCATCGAAAGTTGCAGAAGTAGGTCCAGTGTACATTGAACTTTTAAAGCCGATCATTTCATGTACTTAAGTATTCACCATGCTCAGGCTGGTACATTCTTCCATCCGGCAACCTATGAGAGCACACCACGAGTGCGTATTGTCGATACCTCGAGCTGAATTCCCTGTGACCTGTGCTCTGCCATCTGATCCTCTGCTGGGGTGCCGCATCTGCGGCTGGCAGCAACTCGAGAGCCCCAGCCTGGCAGCATGCACAAAATTTTCATTGGCTGCCAGTGTAGAGTCCAGACCTCTAACAAGGTGCCAATGCCAATCATATCAGGACTCAATGAAAGGTCCTAGGTTGCCCTAAGGTTACTCGCAAAGACAATGAATAAACCGAAAGTAAGGAGCTCCTATGATGAGCATGCCCTTTATATACATGAGGGCAATGGTCTGTGCATAAGGTATAGGGCCAGTAAGATTCCTACTTATGGTAATAATCCATAGAACAACGTAGAACACTGTGGAATAATATCTACACATGATATGGATGAGTAAGAAGTCACGTGAGAGTATATGTATGAGTAAGCGAAAAAGAGTCATGACATTACCCCCTTTTCAAGGTCTCATGTCCTCATGAGGTGGAATGGTAACGACAGTAGGGATCTTTGCAAAAGAACCAGTGAATCTGGGAATGAGGAACTTCTGCAGGATAGGGTGTCGGCGGAGGCGACAGAGATGAGGGTTTGTTGGGAATCTCGAACATAGAATCGTCAAACCTTTTAAACTGTTTGTGATAGTCGAGGAATCTGGAATCTGAGAATGTAGGGGATGAGGAGCATGGAGGACACGTGCAAGGAGGTTCATTGGGGAGAGTGATGAGTCCCGGAGTAAAGACAGGTCGAAGGCGAAGGTGGGTTACTGGTCATGCTGTGGTGGGGTGAAGACAGTGAAACTTTGTTACCGCGGTCTGAGTGTGGGCAAGCTCAGTATGGGGCAGCCATTCGTCTTCTTCGACAGGAAAACCTTTCCAATGGACAAGGTATTCAAATTGTTCGCTGCATTGGCGTGAATCAACAATCATCTCCACTTCCTGCTCTGGAACATCGTCAATGAGGTCAGGTGGTGGTGGAGTGGGAATGGGTCCGGACATGGGTGGGGTATACAGGTGAAGGAGGGATTCGTGGAAGACTGGGTGAATGGCCCTCCACTTGTGTGGGAGATCCAGTTTGTATGAGGCGACGCCAACCTTAACGAGTACCTTGAAAGGACTGTAATGTTTCTGATCCAACTTCTTCATGGGTCAGTTGGTGCGGATGTGAGTCGCCTCTAGCCAGACGAGGTCTTTGGATTTGTAATCTTCTGTGGGGCATATGGAGCGGTCGTAAAACTTCTTCATGTCCTCATTTGCTAGTCGGAGGGCTTCGGCAGCTTGCGTGTGCAGCATCATCATCTGTTTAGCGAAGTCCGTAGCTGACTCGCTTCAGATGGATGTGTGGCGATCCTTGTTGACGCGTGGTTCATCTCCGTAATTGAGCATGAACGGGGTCTGATGGGTAGTTGAACGAGGGTTGCTGTTGTGCGCAAACTCGGCCATAGGGAGCCACTCCTTCCAGTCGCTCTGACAGTGGTTAATATAGATGCGAAGGTATTGTTCTACCCACACATTGTAATGTTCAGTCTGTCTGTCTGTCTGAGGATGGAAAGCGGTGGAGGGGTTTGGCATGATGCCGAGGAGTTTCTGAAGTTTGGTCATGAACGTGGATACAAACTGGGGTCCTCGATCTGAAATGACCTTCAAGGGAAGACCGTGGAGTTTGAAGATTTCATTGCAGAGTATGGTAGTGATTCCCTTGCTGTTGATCGTGTCTCGAACGCCAAATAGTCGGATCATCTTAGAGAAGCAATTGACAATGACCAAAATGGCATTGCTTCCGTATGACTCCGGGAGTGGGGAGATAAGATCCAATGAGATGTGTTCCCAGGGTTGTCGCGGGATCTCGTTTGGGTGCAAAGGGGTATGCTGAGGGGTCGTGATGGCTTTGTTCTTTTGGCATGCCTTGCATCCTTTGATGAATCTCTTGATGTCTTTGGCTGACGTCGGCCAGTAGTACCATTCTTGGACCTTCCAAATAGTAGCCCATATCCCTGGGTGTCCGGCCGTAGGGTGGCTGTGAATATTGGTTAGTATTTTGGTTCGGAGGGGTGTGTCCTTGGGTACATATAAAGAGTCTTTGAAATAAATGAGTGAGTCGCGAATGAAGAAATGGGTGTCGTTTTGAGCAAGTGCTCATACTACTTTAGAGTCCTTTAAATGTTGTAAGTCCTTTATTTTATTCATGATAGTATGAGATGAAGAAAGGGATTGTTCGGCTACATGCATTGCCGTTAGCATGCGCATATCTATAGCATCTGAGTAAATGTCTGTATTAGAAAGAGGAAGTGTGTTAATATTTATAGAGAAGGAAATAAAGTCCTGGTCGGATGTCGGCGCATTCTCCACAGCCATTGACATATTATTCTGCTGTAAAATAGAAGGAAAAACGGTGACGCTTTTATTGTCATCCTTCACCCCCTTTTCAAAGTCTGACCTCCAGGACAGAGGGTTGGCAGGATTGGTTTTTCCAGAATGGTGGACAAGAGTATAATGGAACTCCTGCATGATTTGGTTCCAGTGAGCCTGACAGTGGGAGAGGTCCTGTGGGACAGCGAAATATGTGAGGTTTTGGTGATCCGTAAGGATCTCAAAGGGGACGTGAGCGTCTAATAAATATTGTCATCATGTGGTAACAGCTTCGATGATGGCCGCGAATTCCAAGTCGGCAGCATGGTAGTTCCATTCCGCGGCGGAGAGAGATCACGACAGATACACAATCAGATGCCAGAGCCCATTCTGATGTTGCAACAGAATGGCTCCGAGCCTTAGACCCGAACCGTCAGTCTCAACCCAGAAGGGATCAAAGTTGGTGACGAGAGAGAGAATGGGTGCGTTTATAAGTGCATCCCGGAGAGTGGCGAAAGAGTGTTGACAGGCAGCATCCCATTTGAATGGGTTTTTCTTGCTAGTGAGGCAATTGAGTGGTTTGGCAATAGCCGCGAAGTCCTTAATGAATCGACGAAAGAAGTTGAGGAAACCCAGGAAGGAGCGGACCTGAGTTCAGGAAGAGAGAGTCGGCCATGTACGGATGGCATTGACTTTAGTGGGGTTGGTGGCAATAGTTCCATCGGAGATGACGAGTCCGAGGTATTCGGTAGTAGTCGTCTCGAATTCGCATTTAGTATGTTTGAGCGATAGTTTATGCTCACGAAGACAAGAGAGTACTTCTCTGATGACATGGCGATGTTCATCAAGAGTTTTGGTGAAGACCAGGATGTCGTCCATGTATACAATGACCACTTCCTTAGCGATGAGGTCGCAAAGGATGTGATTCATCATCATCTGAAACGTTGCCAGGGAGTTTGTTAAACCGAAGAACATGACCAGTGGCTTGAAGAGGCCCTGATTAGTGTGGAAGGCAGCCTTCCATTCATCTCTGTCCTTCATATGGACGTTGTTGTAACCCCAGCAGATGTCCATTTTCGAGTAGTATTTGGCTCCACAAAGCTTTTGAACGATCTCCTCGATGAGTGGAAGAGGGTAGCGATTCTTGATTGTCACTTCGTTGAGCTTCTGGTAGTCTTGGACAGGCCAGAGTTTGCCATCTTTTTTCTTAACGAAGAAGAAAGGGGATGCAAATGGAGACTTGGAAGGGCGGATATGCCTGGTGGAGAGGTTCTCTTCAAGGAACACGTCAAGTTCCTTTTGTTCCGTCAATGAGAGTGGGTAGGTTTTGCAATTGACCTTGTGATTGCTGGGTTTAAGTTCGATCATGTGGTCCCAGGGACGATGAGGAGGTAATTCGTCGAACGACTCTTTGGCGAATACATCACGGAATTCGTGGTACTCAGCTGGGACTACTTGCTCAAAAGGGATATCTTGTTTCCCTTGATTAGCGGCTGCTGTGAGGTTGGTTGCCAACGTGGCAATATATTTATTTTTGATCTGGAAGACTCAGTCTTCAGGTTCAGCGTTTTCGTACTCCCACAGGGGTGTGGTTTCTGGTGCAAAACTGAGTTCCTTTGTCTGCCAGTCGATGCGCGGGTTATATTGGCGTAACCAGTCAAATTCTAGAAAGACCGCTTGTGAGGATAGATGTGTCACCGAGAAGGGGATAGCGGATTGGTGGTCTCCGATAGCCACTTTCAGATTGATGTAGTGCGTGATCGCACCTTCAGTGTTGGCGGTTCCGTTGGCATTATAGACCGGTATAGCTCGGGGTAAGGGTTTCTGTTCGAATTCGTGCTCTCGGACGAAGTCAATGTCGATTGCTAATGCCATGCATCTGGAGTCAATTAATGCGACTGCATCAACTGTTTTCCCGGAGTCGGTCCCGAGTATGACAGGTATCTCGAAAGCATTTGGGAATGGCTTCTTGGTTCGATATCGAGGCTTCTGAGTGAGTTCGAGAAGCATGAACTCAGCGGTGTCATGAGATGCATTCCGAAGGTCCACGATTAGCTCAGCGTTGACCTCCAAAAGACGAGTGTCATGGATGAAGGCTCGTAAATGAGAGATAAGCCGTTTGTTGGGGGTGTCATTCGCAATTTGCTTGATCCATTGCGTGGACCAAGGCTTGATTGTGGACTTCCATCTGCAATCTTTCCTGGTAAGGATTGTTTGGGGTGGAGTCGATTCCTTGCTACTTACAACCTCGGTCTTTGTCTGCCTTTTGATTGCATGTTCCCCAGATGGAATAGAGGCTGTAACACCCAAGAGGGGCAAAGATACATTTGGCTGTTGCATAGCTGGCAAACTAGGACTGGGGCTGCTTTCGCAGTCTGAGATCTCTTCTACGTCAAGGAGAGAGAATTTGTTAGTAGAACACAGAGGGGAATTAAGCACAGTTTCTGGTACTGCCGCGCCGTCCTTAGGCTTGGTAGCCCGGGCGCCCCTGACCGTAATATTACAACTACAAATTCTGACTGGAGACGTACCTTGAGGGCGAGGTGATCTCATTCCTCATCCTCTTCGACAAAATCCATCTCATCTGCTTCCCAAACTGCAGTTTCCAACTCTTCTAGGGTGGAGTATTCAACATTGAGTCTGCGGACCTTGATATTTTTGGAGTCGGAGCTCTTTTGAGTGTAAGTGGCACAAGGCCACAGGGATGTTTTGCCTTCCTTGGCACACCGGAAACAAGTTCCAGTCACTCTTGCCTTGGATAAATTCATGGGGGTGCCTCGGCCTCCAAAGACACCTGTTGTCTCCGGGGTCGCAGTGTGAGGCTCGACGAATCAGGTAGGGAATTTAACCTTGGGTTTCGGCATCTCGTGAGTGGTGCCTTGCTTTCTCTCAGCAATCTCCATGAGTAGATGACTGGCGGTAATGAGCTGCTTGGTCCATTCGGAGTAGCTGTTGAGGTAGGTCGTTGTCATATCAATGCTTGAGCATTCAACTTGTTCAATGATACTATTGCGGGCGTTAGTGCGAAGCAGTTGCACGAGCTGTCGACCATTGGTGATTTCTGACCACTCGGCGCGAGCGATCAGGTTCTGCTGTTTTGTGAGGAACTCTTTGATCGTCATCGATCCTTGTTTGAGATTGATCAACTCAGTTTCGGCGTGGGCTGCCTCGTAAACCGGTTTGAAATAAGGGTCGACGAATGTTTGAAAAAATGCTCGGGCAGTATAATCTTCGTAATTGAGATCCTTCTCGATTAATAGAGTTGCGAATTCCTCCGCAGGTCCTTCTGTACAGAATCCTAGAAACATCTTGATCTCCTTGGCATCTTCGACAGGTTGGTCAAATCCGAGTAAATAGAGGCAGAATTTGGCTTTCCATTTGGTATAGTCCTCGGGTTTCCCCGAGAAAGGTGGTGGCTTTTTGACATAGGACTTGCCGAGGCGAACAACCTTCGGCTTGTCTTCTACCTCTGATGTCTTTGACTTTTTCTTTTTTGGAGGGAGGCTTGGTACGGTTGGAGGCGTGGCGGTATGCGCTCCATGTTGAGCCATGTGTTGTACATACGTGGCATATTGGTTTTGGAATTCTTCGAAGGTCCCAGCCATGGGCCAAGAGTGGAGAGGAGATGGTAGGGGATTGGCAGTAGAGGGTCCTGCCTCGGTTGCCATTGCGGGCCTTGTGTCGCTTTGCGAGGGGGTGCGACTAATGTTGGGAAGTGGGTAAGGATAAGCAACTGGAGTGGTTTGGTCTCCAGCAGGCAGGTGCGGCAGTCTTCAGGGAGCGCGCGGGGAATGTTGGGGTGCAGGGTCGTCCGAAATGATGGGCAGCTTCAAAAAAACTACTTATTAATCCTTTTTACCACTCTTCCTTTTCCTTGATTTCGGCCTCTGAAAAGAAGGAATAGTGTTACGGATTATTTGGTGGTTACCTGGTTGCAAGCACTTATGCGGGATGAAGGGATTGGAATTGGTGCGGAAAGCACACAAAGGTATGGGGCGTTTTTTCTTAGTAGCACGATGAGCTCTGCGTCTTCCCTGTGACTGCGCCATGTTGTAGTGATATCAGTAGTCGGAGTTGGATGAGGTTTGCAAAAAAGTACTTCTAGGCGTATGCGTTCGATTACGCCAAGTTGATGTAACTGGATAACTGGATCTGAGATGCCTGGGGGCGGGCATGAGAGCAATAGGAGAGAGGGCGGCGAGGATGTATTGGTTGGGTAATGCGGGGTCGTCGTCGACTGTCCCTTCATCAGAGTGTAACGATGGTTCGTAGACAGTTTGTTCGTTGTCCGAGGAGGAATCCTCTATGTCTGTCATGGAGCATAGGGGTTGGAGAGGAAGGGGCTGCTGTGGCTCTGGCACTAAGGCAACAGGCTCGACAGCAATGACACGGAAAGCGAGTTGGAGGTAGGTGAGGAGAAAGACTAGTACAAGTCCTTCTAGGAGTGTGTGAGTATGGCGGACCAGGTCCAGGGTGGATGTGAAATAATCCAGTATACAATCTTCCAAATCAAGCTAAGCTGAAGGAAGAAAAGAGCGAGGACTTTCTCGATGGCACAGTATATATGCCTGGCGTAAACCGTTAAGGCCAGTGATGGAAGTGCAATGATCCTTTGCCATTGGTTTATACAGCATGGTCGCTCTGCTGCCAGCGCGATAACTCAGCGACTCAGACAGCCAGAGGGCTTGATGTGAAGTAGGGGGGAATAGGGATGTCGGTGAAGCATTGACCGGCACAGTACAGCAGCAGGTACGAGCAACAAAGAGAGTTGGAGGAGACGTCGGTAAGATAAGAGGGATAGATGGTCGACAAGGTTTTGACGATGCGATGAGCGAGATTCGAATGATGGCAATGGCAGGCAAGGTAGGAAGGTTACTTTCGGTTTTATATCAGGACTCAATGAAAGGTCCTAGGTTGCCCTAAGGTTACTTGCAAAGACAATGAATAAGCCGAAAGTAAGGAGCTCCTACGATGAGCGTGCTCTTTATATACATGAGGGCGATGGTCCATGCGTAAGGTATAGGGCCGGTAAGATTCCTACTTATGGTAATAATCCATAGAATGACGTAGAACACCATGGAATAATATCTACATGTGATATGGATGAGTAAGAAGTCACGTGAGAGTATATATGGGGTATACCCAGCGGCGCCAAGCGCGCCTGGTGACCTCCCTGGTCACCCATGGTGACCCCAAGCGAGGTCCCACGCCAGTACATGCCCTCGCGCCTGGTGTGGGAGCAGGTCTGACCCTGAGAACCGAAAAAAGAAAAAAAAAAAAGAGAAAAAGGGGGAGATGCCGAGGTCAGCTGACTCAGCAGTGTGACTCAGCCGCCGGCCGGCTCTTCGCGCAGGCACACGCGCAGGGTGCGCACTTCCCGCTCCGTCCGTTCTCTGCCATCGGTCCGTCCGTCGTGCTCGACGCGCCGCACCGCACGCTCTCTCCCTTTTCGCTTTTCGCTTCGATCGTTCCTGCGCCGTCCCATATAATGGGGAGGGGCAACCCACCCAATGAAGAGGAGCGGTCGAAAGGACCAGGCCGGCTGGCAGGTGAGCTCGTTTCCGTTTTCTCTGATCGCTCGCTCGCCACTTGCTCCGAACGGAAGGATCGGGTCGATCGAGCAGGTATGTACTCTCTCGTTCTTCTCGCTCTCTTCGCTCCCTCCGATCGCTCACGCGCCATGAAGCATCCGATGAAAG
>JBBPMJ010000408.1:0-29018 GCA_038090255.1 Austroboletus niveus
TTACGCACGTTCGGCTGCGTCCGGAATGACGTAATGCTGATAAACCAATTCACCTTCCGATTTTCACCTCTACCACGATCAGTAACATTTGCTACCGAAAAGATAGAAAAACATCATCTGAACCCTCACTGCTCCCACAATTTACTACGTCTACAATAATATTATACAGATGAGTAGTGGAAACAATACCTAACTACACACCAGAGGGATGTCAAGGACGTAACCATCTCCTCTATGGCCATTCTTTGTGATACCGATATCCCAGCCTTCAGGAAGCTTCCACGTCGAGCGCCCATCAACAGGACGGACCAACACATAGTGTACCTTGATCAATGTGTGTAGCACCTTTAACTTCTTCGCTAGTGGGCGTTCAGTTGGATTTTTTCCCCCTTCGAGCAGCTCTCCAACATTCTTCATGATCTTGTGTGTAACTGCATAGCCCCATCGCTGAACCTCTATGGTCAGCAGCCATGGTTGTTTGAAGGATCCAGATGTCTGCAGACTGGGTAGCGAACTTGAGGTCCACCAGAAAAGAGTCAAAGAAGGGTAGGTTGAACATGCTGGCAACGTAATATTTGCCATTCTGGAGATCTGCAGGAACGTTCATGGAGTCAAAGGGGACCCGCTCTCGCTCAATTTTTGAGAATCCATCAACTTCCAGTGCGTCGTCGAAAAAACAAATCTTGGGGCTTTGGTCTCCAAGTCCATCTTTTTGAGGGGCCACATGCCGGCAGCAACACATGCCATGATGGTACGGTGAGCAAGAGGCTCAAATAAGTATTCTGCAAGGCCTCTAGTCTTGGGCATAGAAGAAAAGTGTGTAATTAAGTAGTGCGCTTCGTTTTCCTGCGCAGCGAAGAATCTATCTGAGACCTGCCTGCCGATGAATACAGACTTGAAGTTGATTCGCCATGGCGTTGCGTATGAGTCCTCCCTGACGTGATCAAGAGAGAAGACACAGTAGGAGCTATCTGTATGTACGAAATACCGTTCGTTGCCTAGAACCCGCGCTACATCCTTCAGCTCCTCCAATCTGATTGAGAGTGTGCTAGCATGACACTCCTCTATACCGCTGAAGTCATACATTGCAAAAATTACATCTCGGGAAATGGGTCCAAAGCACGTGGTGAGAGCATCTAAAAGAACATTGAAAGCCTCAGTTCCTGAGCTGGGGGGGGGTCTTCCCCGTGACTTTCTTTAAGAAAACGAAAGACATCGCAAAAGAAACTATCTTCCACATCTTCATCCTTCCAGTGCTGTACCGCACCGTACAAGAACTGCATGAGTTCTGGGAATTGGGGATGGAGGCGTACGCTGCACAGTGAATGCATTAAATAAGGATAAAGGATTTCGTGTCTTGAGCCACACACCATACCGGCTCTTATGAGGGAATGTGGTTTGAACAGGGAAACAAAAACCCGGAACTGTCACAACCTCTGGAGGTTTTCCATCTTGATAAATACCAAGGAGCGACCAGATGAACGGAGTTGGAGTTGAATCATTGGACGGCCAGGGAAGATTGTGCGCCGCTACTGCTTCACTGACATAAACTCTGTCGCGATAGAAGAGGATGGAATGTCTGTGAGACATATGCAATAGGACAACTTGCTTCTTCTGCAAGAGAGAGACGAGGAAGTACCACAAGAAAACAGTCTTCCCTGCAAATAGGGATCAAGTAACAAGAACAGAAATAGGGATGAAATGTTCGTACCAATTCCTGATTGTCCTGTTAAGATCACTCCTGATACCAAACTAGCTCCTCAGCTGCAACATAGCACTCACGAATAAACAGATGTCCGACAGGGGATGTTAAGAAAGTGCTCTGGGACCCAAGATGAAGAACCCTGTCGCTTGGATGGAGGGCCTCTTTATTGACATTGAACCACCTGTCTGCGAACTGCTGCCATCGTGAAGATGGTATCCACTCGCTGCGGCCATCCTCAGCCCACTGCCAATTGGTAGGCTCTACATCAACATGGTCAATAAAAAATGCTGGAGAACCTCGAGTGAGCTCACGGGGGTTAGCTTCGCGGAGTAAATCTTGAGTGCGACGTCACTGTTAGGAGTCAAGGGAGGTGGAGACTGGGCGTGACAAGATTACAAGAAATTTTTTTGAGACGGCGCGGTGACCTCGTTGATGACCGCATGCAAGTTTGGCACAGGGCGCTACGATCTCCTCCTTTCCCTCCTCCATCGACGCCAATTTCGTACACTCTTCCTCCGTTCCGTGTTTGACGATGAAGTATCCTCGTCGCCATTCGAGGATTGAGTACGACCCGGACACGGAAGAGCTGAATACGTGTACGACTTGATATGCACTTGCGCGCTCAGACTAATATTGGCCTTGTGCACGTTCCTTTTTTTCTTTGGCGTCCTCGGTAGAATCTCGGGCATCTCCTCGCGAGTACATACGTACATCCCTTTGCCACGTCCCCATCGCACGGTTCTGGATGAAAGACATCTCTCTTCGTCGTTTTTCAGCCCCTTTCACTCTCGTTTTCATTTGTTGAATGCCACGCAACTACACATATTAAAGGTGCAATTCTAAGTCCACTCCCGTCGCGCTCTTGATGCGTTCGCGACCAATGCTATTCATTTTGGCGATGGATCATGGTGGGTTGCGGTAGAACACCGGGCGGAGATGGGGAGAGTTCAAGCGAGGCACCATGTAACTGTTCTGCGTCGCGGGAAGTTGTCGTCGTTTCTTTGTAATCCTCGTCTTCTGCCCTAACCCGCCCTGAAAAAGCTTTTGGGCTGATGTAAGCCTGGCATCGAGAGACGGAGCACGCATGCGACTCGGCATTGAGGTGGATTTCGGTAGGTTGTGTTTTTCAGTTACAACCAATGATGAGACTGAAGGTTGAGTCAACTTTGTCAGTCAAATACAGAGATATTCGTATTCTGGAGTGGAAACGTCGACCTCGTATATTTGGGCGGTTTACTGATTGTCGTTCTGCAATTCACCAGCAACACAACACTATATACCCTTGTGATTGACAAAGCAATGGGAGCTCAATCGGTGCATATGAAGTTAGGCGTCTTTTGCTTCGTCGTGTATGTCGAGTCCGTCACATCCTTTTCCGCTCTCTGTCCTCTCGAGCAGGAAAATATTAACTGTCGAGGTTATGTCGCGTATGTTTGTTCACGGATTTATGTTGCTCGAATCCTTCCTCACTTTGTCCTTGTTTCCCAATAGCATCTCGAGTTCAACATGCCTTTTTTCTTCTTCCGTATCCAAGTAGGTAAGTAGGATTGGAACGTTGGAGATGGCTCCATGTGATCGTGCTGCTATGTGATCAGCAAGTGCACCAGCCTCGTGAGCGGTGCTAATCTGAGACATTGATACGTGCGGTTTAATATTTTCTGTCTGAATGGTTACGAAGAGATCGAATGAGGGGCATGCGAGCATACTCAAGGGTGTCTACATCCTTTCCAACGCTGCAAGTGTCAGGCGTTCGAATCTTGACATTTGTGAACGTGCCGAGATGCCGCAGATCTCAGGGGTTAGCTAAAGATATTACGTATTTTCATGCAATGTCGTGTACAATGTCATACGCTTTCTTTGACTGTACGCTATGACGACGGTGGCGAGCGGTTTCGAGGTCGTAATCAGATACAGAGGCTCAAAGTACTTGAAAGTGGCCTCTCCCGCTGCCCCCTCTTCCGAATTCGCCATCTTGAAAAAGGACCTCGTCCACCTCCGCGTCCATTCGCCGTCCCAGAAAAACGTCCATCGCGTCGAAGGCTCCTTCGTCCTTCGTTGGCCCGGCGTCGCCCTGAGTACCAAGGTCGTGCATGCCCTTTTTTTCCCTCGTACAGACGCTGACGGCCCGTCTAGGACTCTCTCCACACGCGCTGGTTCAAGCTATGCAGCGACGACCCAGAAGCGCGCAAGCTTCGCGACACACTGTCCATGTACGCCCCCTTGCACGCGCGTGAATCCTCACTCGAGCCTCACGTCTTTTTTCACTCTCCAGAGATGTGATCACGCTGATACAAGAGTAGGTCCATTTGCTCTTGTTTGTTCTACCCTGCTGACGCGTAGACAGTGGCGTCGTGATTGGCTCTACCGCTGGGACTCTGCCTGGCTTGCCGCCCCGCCCGGTGCTACCCCCGCTCGTCATTCCACCGCCCGCACTACCGCCCGCGCCATCGATCGTCAGGCTTCCGCCCACGGCTGTACGTTCATTCTTTGTGCGTATGCACCCGTCGTCGTGACTCGTTGCGTACAGCCTCGATCGGATAGACAGGTACTCCCTCCACCGCGTCCCTACCCGAGGCGAATGACGAACGGCGAGGGTGCATCGGAACCGACGTTGGATCCGCAGTCGACGACGCCACTTGGATCGCCGACTCCGCAACAGACGAAGGTGCCTCTGCGAGAAGATCAGGTGCGTCCGGCGACGCCCGGGTGGACCACATCTGTGATCCCCCCTGTGGAGGATGCACCGATGCCGGTGGAGCAGACATCGACCACACCCACACCCGCACCCTTGCCTATACCTCTCGAACCCGAACCTGAACTCGGACCCGTGTCTGAGCTCACCCCCGAACAAGACGTCGTCATGTCCATATCCCCCGAACCCGGCGCTCTACGCGAGCCTGTCAAGATTTCCACGCCACTCTCTAGTATCTCAACTGCAGATCCGATTCGCAGCCCAGGCTCGGCTCCAATTCTGGCTCCGCCACCTGCGACGCGTCCCGCGTCTCACACCAAGTCGCGCGTGCACACGCCCACGATGCCGTCCGGCGACGCGGCGCGTGTGCGGGAGCGCGACGTGAGCCGGCTGATGCGCGAGTTGTGGGACACGCGTCGACAAAAGACGGCGCTGCAAGCGCGCGAGCAGGTCATTTTGGACGACCTCGAGCGGTTGGGGACGCGCCCCGAGACCACGGGTCTAGGCAACGATTCGTGTGACGGTACGTGTTTTTTTTTGTGCCTGAGTCGTGATGACGATTGACGACCGTACACAGAGGTGGCGCGTCTAGGGGCCGAGTTGAGGTCCGAGCGCGCTCGGCGGATGCGTGCGGAGCAGGCGTTAAGCGACGTCGAGCGCGAGTGTCGAAAGCCGTTTGTCGTTCCTGCATTGTACGAGGCGTTTTTGAGCATATCCGAACTCACGCGATGAAGAGGCTCCTTTCTCTCTTTCTGTAGTCGTCCATGTAGCCATATGTAGCCATTATATTTTTCTTTTTGAGTCGCACAGGTTGCAGTGTGCACCTGCAAACGAAAGGGGTTCGTGTCGTGCTTGAAATTCGATTCGGATTAGGCCGTAAGGGACAATTAGGCTAGTAAATTTCGATACATGAAAGCGGTTGATACTCGGTAGTCGAGAGAAATTAGCAGTGGCATTGCCAAGCACTGAACGTTGGTCCCAGAATCGGGGAGTACACACAAAGCAGTGGGCAGCAAAGGAAACACGGAAAACGAACAGGGAAAGGACAACAAACAACCAATCAATGATGGGCTGAGGACAGAAAAAGAATTTTTTTAAATCAAAGACTAGAGTCTTTGTCGTTTGGAAAATCTGGCCATGTCGACGTCCGTCGTCGTCCGTTCAATGTGGTCAAACACGGAACCGAGTGCGTGTGCCAGATCTGGAGGGACAGGACCGCTCGCAGCGGTCATCATGTCCTCAAACTTGCGCTTCAGGCCGTCAAGCTGTTCCGGGGAGAAATAGACGACCGGATGCTAATTAAAGGCGTAGACGGGGAACAATCAAGATGGCGTGAGCAGCATCATCCCGAGGGGGGACTCACCGGGCTGTGTCGCGTCTGCGGTGCGACGTCTTCAGCTGCAAGCACGCTTTCCACCACAGGTTCTTCGTCCTGTGCGTTGGGATGGGACAATGACGAGGGCGGAATGGTGGGCAGGACCGGTGGGATGGGCGGTATGGGTATGGGATGATCCCCAGGCGGACCGGGCTCCAAGATGAGCGGATGTTGTATCGTCGCAAACACCGGTGGAGCAGGGGGTGCAGGTGCGACCGGAACCGGAACCGACGACACCGGTTTTGGCGTCGCATCGAGTTTGAACTCGGACGTGTGAGGCGGTCTTCGAAACGACGCTGGAAAACTCGGGTGGGCTTCCGCGTGGGTCATGCGTATCCGCAAGAGGTGTTCGTTGTCGTCCATGACGGTGATGCGGAGCCATCCGCCGCAGTGGTAGCGTGTGATGCGACTCCGTGATTTTCGATCCGAGTCTTGCGTGCGGGATTTGGATTGTTCGCCCTCGAGCTGGGCGCAAAAGTAGGTGACGACGGTCGACTTGCCGCCGCGCTTCGTCTTCTTTTGGCTGTGGAAAAACCGGACGTTGGCGTGCGACGAGGGAGAGGAATAAGAGGGGGCACATACTTCCAATGATAATCAGACGCCTCTGCGAGAAAGTCTCTTATTCGATTGGAGCGATTGTAGAGGTGTTCGCCGACGACGAAGAGGCCGGGTGGTACGCTGACCATGGTGTCAAAGTCGAAGGGGCGCGTCTTGTTGAGGGTGACGAGGTTGAGAAAGTCGTCAAAGGACATGGCTGCGGTGGCGATCTGTCCGCGCCCAGACGTTTCGGCAGCCATCTCTGAGGCGACTTTTCGGGCGTTTTGCTTCTCCATGCAAGCGGTGCAGACTTTGAGATGGCCACCGCCCGTGCGGCGCGGGGGAAAGGAGTGAACGGGTCCTGCGTACGGACATCTGGTGCACTTTTGGTCGGCGTCGTGGGCGGGAAATGTGTGTGGGGAAGGGGGCGAGGAGGAGGAGGTCGCTGGGGAGAGCGGGGTGAAGGTGGGAGGGGGAAGACGAGAGAGAGTGGAAGAGAGCTCACCTTGCATGTTCGGAACGGAGTCACTCGTTCTTATCCCTTTTTCTTTCTTTGAATGAGTTTCCCAATTTCAGAATCAATAGAATCACGTGATCATATGTAACTACTCCAATCCGACTCCTTCGACGACGTCTTTCCACTCATCCAGGTGCGTCGTCATACGCCCACACTTGGCCCGGATGTCCTCTCCGGCGTCCTTGCCCAGAACAAGGTACAGCGGCCACTCTCGTCCTGCCGCGACGCCCTCGCCCCGGACCACGTCCACCAGCGCACTCATACCCTTGTCCGGATCTCCCGGTTGCTTCCCATTCATCGCATTAAACCTCACCGCTGCATCCGCACGCTGCTCGTCGTAGTCTCCTATCGCATTCGCTTCGTCAAACACGTGCCTATACATCCCTTCCGTCCTGAACCCTCCCGGTTCGACGATCAGCACCCGAATGTTGAGCGGCGCCAGCTCGACCGCCAGTGTTTCTCCCATCGCTGACAAGCTATTAGGCACGCTTTAGGGAATAGATGTCTTCTTACCGTGTACGGCCGCCTTGGAGGATCCGTAGAACCCTGAAACACGATTAAGTGTCCGAGGCTTTATGCGCATGTGCCACACTGACCTAGGCCCTATATGTAGTGAGCACCAGCACTATACGAATCAGGAAGTGGCCACACCTTGATTTCTGTTCTCCAGGCACTACGGCTTCCAATAATGACCACAGTTCCACTCCTCTCTTTGAACAATAAGGTTTCAGAGGCTTTTTTGGTACGGATCCAGTTGTGCTTACGCTTGCGCATGTGTGGCAGTATCGCATTTGTGACTTTGAGCGGTCCAAAGACCCCGATGTCATATTGTGCAATCATCTTCTCAACACTGGTACCTCACGTTCACAGCACATCAGCAAGGTCGACAATTCCCCACTCACCCGCCTTCTTCGAGAAAACTGGGCAGACCAGCCCCCGCATTGTTCACGAGGACGTCGATACCGCCCCATTTCGCCGCAGCTTCGTCTGCCACCGCCTGAATGGTTTCCTGAGAGGATGTGATATCAAGCGGCAACAGATTGAGGTTGGGAGAGCTTGGAATTTGTATCTTATCGACAGAGCGCGCTGTCGCAATCACACGATCCCCTCGAGCCAGGGCGGTCGTCGCGATACGTCGACCGAACCCGGAAGAGGTCCCTTTAAAGAGATCAAAATCAAGTTGACAAGATGAGGGGATTTGGGGCCACCTGTTATGAACCATACGAGGCTCTTTGACGCCATGATCAAGGTGCGATCGAGTTGACAGTTTCGATAGGCCAGCGGGAATATGTTGATCGCTCAGACGACTCGACAGTTCCCACGAGCGCATTATTTCCACCCGACGGAACGTGTCACTGTTGGTCTGAATACATCACTTACTCGCCTGGAGGCTGGTTATCGTTCAAGGAAAATACCGTATAGTATTTCTCATGTCTGTCTCTTTGAGTTCAAAAGAAGGACGACAGAGTTTGACATACGTGATGGATCCGTTCGCACTTTCTCTCCATCAGAAAGTCATGTCTATATCGAGCTTATTGTTAGTTTTCACAGAGAATCATTGACGTCGTTCGTCGCCTTGCCCATACCCCCCCACGGTACAGATGGGATGCTTGTCCCGGTCGCATAGCGTAAGTGAAAACAGTGTATGATTAGCTTAAATTACTGATCAGTCCGTCTGTCCTTGTCGTCGAGGACGTGATATTTTGAAACTCCTGGAAATCAGTATTACGATTCACCATCCATCGTTGCTTGCTTATCAATGTCTTTACAAGGCCATTCATATTCACACCCAAGGCAACTACTTATCTGTTGTCTAGCGGAGAGTAAGGCAACTGCCGACGACTGGTTTATGCCACGCCTGTCAACTCGGCTAATCTCGAAAATTAAAGTATGGCAGCAACGGCACCTTGCGTGAGAGGTGCACATGATCACTTTCGAGAGTCCGACGTCTGTTGGGAAAAGTGACTCATGTCCCTGAAGCCATGACGGTCCAGGCAGGAGAACCGCTCAAAGATCACGACGAGCAAGGTTTTGGATGGGCGGCCCGGGCCGAGGCTCATGTGCTCTCAAGACCCCCATTCTTTTTCTAAGTTCGAAATCTGTGGAACAAGGTTGAATAAAAGGACCCTACGTCCTATGATATCCTCGAATGGAAGTTTTTCCCGAGTACATGGCGACCAGGTTGGACGGTCCTGTCTCTCAGAGCTCCCGTTTTCTGACGCGTCGTGGGAGTTGCGCAGCACAAAGGTTTGATTCATGGAACACCTTAAAGCAACTGACGCTGGAGCACGTACGTCAAGTTGACTTTATTCTCATCGTCGATCGTGTGTTGGCGGAAAGAATAAAAGTCGGATGATCTTGGGTGATCACATGGGTCGAGACAAGGGGATCGTTGATGTGATAGAGATGAAACGACGGCACACACACAGCAGAGACGTTACCGGGTCTGTACTACCATCAGGGGAATCGAATCAACACGAACTCACATGCCTTATCACAGACCCGTTCGACTTCTAAGAGGTTGCGTTCAAGTGCTCGCTCTGCTAATGCTTGCTACATGCAGAAGTAACGGCTCGAGGTTCTCCTCCAGCATCTGGATGAGATCGTTTCCCAAGATTGGGTCGTTGACGGCAGGAGATGCGCCATTCCATTGTGTATGAGAACCGCCTGTCAGTGCGTCAATACTTGATTCAAATTAGGCTTGATACAGTGGCGTTTCGCTCTCTGCTTACTCGCGTATCGCTTTGGTCTGGGACGAGTGGCGGCACTTAACTTTTGTGAAACGGGCAGCGATCAGGACCGGTTCTGGCTGCTCGGCTAACACAGGACCAAAACCAAAGTTTCACAGAAGTATCATGTAGAATGAAAAAGTGGCGAAATCTACGGACCGTAATTCGTGGCGTTGCGTGAGGGTTATCTCACGACTTGAAATCGTTTTAGTGCACTTTTTAGGTAGTTTAGGCGGATCCCGACCTTGGGCGCGACGCAGATCCCAGAGGCGTTTCGAGGCAAAAGGTATCCATGTTACGTAGCACGACAAGGGCTCCGACGGGTTCATCGTTTGCCGGGCGGAGCTACCGAAGGTCCCATCCAAGTTGAAAAAAAAGGACCCTCCGTGAACTTCAAGGCCTTGAGAAGCACTTCAAACTTCAATGATGTCGGGTGTTCCACCAAGTTTGCCAGCGAACAGCAAGGGTCTGGGGTAGGATCATGAAGATCCCGCCAGTGCATCGGACTCCGGCGGCGAGTCTTGCCCATCGGCGATCGTGTCCAACCCTGACATATACGTGATATGCCACCTGTCGAGGAGTTTTGCGTTTGAATTGCTCGTTATGGGCGTGTTTCCTTCTCCGCCGCATCAAAGTATTCGCCAAGGAGGAGTTTGGGGCTCCAATTGGAATCCTAGGAGTGCTTTCACGTAGGTCTTCCGGGCTCCAAATGCAAAGGTGGTAGCCCGCTCATGCTCGTACCGCCGGAGACGTCGTCGATTGACATGTCTCAAGGAAATATCATGTGGTATGTCCGCCCCCTATATACAGTCAGTGCCTGCCCCTTACGTGAATGCAAACCTTGAGTAAGTTCTCCATTCCCCCTCCGGTCGTGCAATATAAGACCGAGTCGCTTCCATATCCGCCCTTTCCACCGAGACGCCTTTCACTCGACGTGGACGATGCCTGCTATCTCGGGTGGCGAGCTATTCCAGAATGCGGTCTACGTGGGGATAAACCTGCAGGACATCCTGTATGGTACGTCTATTCTCTCTGTTCGTCGTCAGCGCCGCGGTCTCACCTCGCTGCACCCCTCACACAGGCGTCGAGCTAGTGCTATATTTCAACACGATGTACAGCTTGGTGGCTCACAGAGAAAAGCGGAGGAAATCCGACCTGTTTTACGCAGTCTTCAGCACCGTGATGCTCTTCTTGGTCACGATATGGATATTCACACAGGAAATATTCGGCGAGAAAATGTGGCTGCTCGATGCCAACTTTCCAGGCGGTCCGAACGCATTTTGGGATACCTACTTTTCGGTTTGGTACATGAACCTGGGGACGACGGCGATCACTGCTCTCCAGCTGATGACGGACGCCTTGATGGTGAGACTTACACGAGCTCGAGCGATGCTTGCTCCTCACGCATATTTTCAGATCTACCGTTGCTACATCATATGGAATAGCTCTCACGTCGCGGTGGTGCCCATCATGCTGTGGATTGCTACTCTCGGTACGGGCAATGCTCTCTCTTGGGCACTTATGCTTACAGAAATGCTTGAAAATAAATAGTTCTCGGGGTTGCCATCTTCTTTCACTCGAGCGTTCCCGGAGGGAATTTTTTCAGTGGTACCGCAGCTCAACTCGGCCTGGCGTATTACACCGTCTCCATCTTCCTGACGGCTATGTTGACGTGTTTGATATGTTACCGTATGGTGCAGTACGGTCAGTCAATCAGGAAGCAACTCGGAAAGGAGTACGCTTCGCCATATTACGCTGTCGTGGCGCTGGTCGTCGAATCTGTCTTTCCCCATACGCTGTCTGGCATTGCGTTTTTGGTCTCCTTTGGCATGAAGAGTCAAATCTCCGTAGGTTTTTCGTGCGTCTATATCTTGTTCATGGTCTGTCGGTCTTCCTTTTCCCTTTTTTTTAAATCAAGAGTTGACTACGTTTCAGTGTATATCACCACAGATGCTTATCCTACGTGTGGCAAGAGGAGACGCGTTGGCAGGGAAAACGAGATTCCAATCGACGATCCAGTTCTGTCCGGCGGAAAATGTGAGTACATCGGGATCGCGACTGGAGAGCACAGACGATTCGGACGTTATGCATGTACGATCCTCGGAACCTCGAGAAAAGGATAATATACAAGATGGAGGATCGGAACGGAAGGGCTTTGAGGTTTACAGTAATGATGTTTGAAGTTTCTTTTGGGCGACGATATAGGATACTCAACGTCACCTGATACCATGGCCGCCATCGGGTCAAGCATGTCCGAAATGCCAAGTAATTCGGGTTACTGGCTCGGATTTACAGTATGCAGAGTACGTTTGACATCGCGTCGTGTTATGTATGTTATGACACGCTCGATTCCTGTAAACTCTCATTCGAAACGATAAGTTGAACATCCCTGGGCCTGAGTCACAGTCAGGACGTATCATATATCGTACAATGCACTTACAACAGTTATTTCCGAAGTGTTTCATGGTACACGTACGTCCCGCTCGCAGCGCCTTTTTCCCGTCTACCTTGACGGCAGCCTGCGTCGACATGGCCCGACAAGTTGACAGCCTGGATCCCACGATTTCCAAAGAAAAAGAAAACGGAACATGCCACAAAACGGGCCAGGATTCGGTCCCGGCATGTACTCATTCGCGCCGCAGCGCTGTCACGTTCGGCACATGACATTCTTATTGAATCCTTTAAGTCTCGGTGACATCCCTCGCATACACGTGAAAACGAAGCTTTGTAGGGAGGGACTGTTCTTCCTAGTTTTTCTCAAGGGAGAACGCGTTCGCGTTCGATTGATCGACCAATGAGTGTAGACGGCCGTTCGGGCAGATGCTCCGGTCCTCTTGTTCGTATGATCGCGGCCTGAGCACGTATACTCGTCATCAGACTTCCACGCTACGGGATCGCAGACCTGGTTACCGTCGCAATTCACGCTGACGAGATCGGGGAGGTCGATCGATCAACGGCCATTATGCATATGGCCTCGCTCGGCGTAACTTGGCCTGAGTGACGGGCTCGTGTGGGTAGGGGTATTCAGCACTAGGATGAAGGTCTGAAGGACGACCGGCGACCGGCGAATGCACTCGTTAACTTCGATGTTCCGCACGCAAATTTCAGCAGTGCGCCCCAGTACGCGGAAAGAGCACACCAATCAAGTCGAACCATCAAAATTCTTCACATTATCTTTAAGTGCCCTAAGTGATTCAAGGACAAACGAACTTTGGATGCACCATGTGGCCATTATCAGTCTATCGTTCTCACATAAACCCTCTTTCCTTCGGGGTGGTACCGTCCCAGACATCGATTAAAATCCTTATCGCGGCGCAAAGGTCAAATTTATAAAAACTCACCACGGCGTGAGCCAATGCGACGGTAGGGAGCCTGTGGGAGGGTATGACGAAATGGCCGGAACAATTTCCACTCTGTTTGGCATGCGAATAAGTTGAAGGGGACCAGTTCCAAACAAGATTCATCATGACAACGTTCGGGACGCTATAAACGTGCTCGATCGGAATTAACGGAAGAGGCTTCAGAAAGGAATTCACCTTACGTAGGCATCCACTTCGACGTCCCCAATCGTCTGTACGTTCTTCAGCGAGGAAATAATGCGTCTTGCCTTGGTGGTGCTGAAGCTGAGTGCCCCAGCATTTATGTCGTAGCGCTCTAAGGCTGCGCCCCCAAAGGTTCCCTCTGGTCACCCAACCGCTCCCAATACGCCACCATGCGGAATAAATCGAGTAGTTGGCCGGGTAACATCATTTAAAAATATAAGCATGCATCGACGACATGTCAGCAAGCTAGTGAAATCCACAATATATGACTCACGATCTTCATCAAATCATCTTTAGAAGGATTTTTACCTTCTACTTCACTAATGCGAACCAGTCTTCGAACAGAATATGACCGGGGTTCTCTCGGAGTATCTTGTGTTTGATGACCCATCGTACAGGGCATTCCTCACGCAACCTTTTGCATCCGAAACTAGTCAAGTTGTCTCAATTGTGTGAATAATCTCTTTGTGCTCTGCTGCCTGCACTGTAAGTTTCATACCTTTCGAAGCTCCGATTGAACTCTACCTATGCCATTTCTTTAACTCTTACCAGAAATTTTTTAGCCTAGCCCAGCCACGTAACTGATAAACTGAGTAAGTAGGTTCATAGTGAATTGAACATGTGCATAGCACAGAATACAGCGTGTTTTTTTTTCGGGTTCAAGGCAGTGATCAGTCACTCTTGAAGTATGGACGGTTTTTCTAAATGTCGCCGGCTCAGGCACCCGCCGCTTCCGAGTCTGCCACCGCATTGTGGTTGGCATCCGTTTTGCTATCCAAAAATTTCGTGCGGCTCCTTCTCGGCAATGGCTCATGATTCTTCTCGTCATACTCTCGTCAAGAAACACAAGCAAGTCATCGATGCTATGATCGAGAAATACTCCGTTGGCTTAGATGGGCCTGCTGATGGCATGTTGCCAAGCAGCCGCATGATCGAACCTGCTGTTATACTACTCACTGGAACTACGGGCGGTCTCGGTTCTGTCTTGCTCTCTGAGCTCCTGAAACGTACAGTAGTTCAGCGCGTCTATGCCTTCAATCGTCGTTCTCCTGGAAAATCTGCCAAGGAACGTCAAGAATCGGCTTTCAGAGAAAAGGGTCTCCCAGTCGATCTGCTGAACTCGGGCAAGCTTGTTTACATCGAAGCGGACGCATTTTTGGACAAGTGTGGCCTGTCCCCGGTTCAGTACGAAGAGGTAGATTCAATCCATCCATTTCAGACATGCACGTCGACGTAATAAATTGTCTTCAGATCCGCAACTCTGTGACATTGCTTATACACTCTGCATGGAATTTGAACTACAGAATGGAGCTGTCATCCTTCGAGGACAACATTCGGGGGTCGCGGAATCTGCTCAACCTATGCCTGGATTCACCTCGAAGAGAAAACATCCGCTTTCTCTTCACATCTTCAATCTTTGCTGTACAGGCTTGGGATAATTACAATGGACCTGTCCCAGAGGAAGTTATTTTTGACTCTTCCGTTGCCGTCGGACTGGGTTATGGAGAAGCCAAACATGTTACAGAACGGGTGAGTTCTCCATGTCATGATCTAAAAAACGACGTGTGCTGATGCTAGGACCAATAGATCATTTCTAAAAGTGGTTTGCACGCCACGTCCCTTCGTATTCACCAAGTCGCTGGTAGATCTTGGATAACGAGCGATTGGTTTCCGATACTAGTCAAGTCGTGCATTGCTCTCGGTACTCTTCCCACAGCTTCAGGCGTAAGTGACCAACATACATGTTTCAGCCATTCTGGTCTGATGGACCCCTGATTCTATGGTCTCTCGTGATCATGATCGTAATATTTTAGGTTGCCTCCTGGCTTCGTGAAGAAGACATTGTTCCTGCCATTCTGGAGATCGCGTTTGCCAAAGAGGCACCGCCGCCAATTCTTCACATCGCCAACCCTCGCGGAGCACGGTTCGCAGACTTGATAATGTCTGTGCGGCATGCGCTCATCAAACACAAGATACTCCAGGGGGAAGATAACGCTCAGCTCGTTCCATTCAAAGACTGGTTGGCATTATTGGAGCAGAAGGCTAGAAATCCCTCCAAAGACGACTTGATGAAGATCGTAAGTCATTTTTTATGAATTTCTCTGACTTGCTGACATGTCGTCGATCCTTGTTTGTATTTTCACATGACGTTAGCCGGGTATCAAATTGCTGGCGTACTTCCGTATGGTGGGATATTGGGAACAGCAGGGTGTCCAAAGAGTAATTTCGGGGGGACAACACAAGAGTGATACGACGGAAGTGGTAGGGTTCCCTAACTTCAGCACCACTAAGGCAAGGCGCATTAGTTCCACGCTGCATAACATGCAAGCGATTGGGGACGTCGAAGTGGATGACTGGGTAAGACACTGGACCTCAATAGGATTCCTTTCGGGACCCGAGTCGTCTTATTCCAACCGTTCACGTTTGTAGTGGCATTCCACAGATGTCTCTTGCATCGCTACCTCGTAGTCCCTCTCTTTCACTAGGAGACATTTGTGGTGATTTTTCTTCCGAGAGGTTGACTGTCTCGTTCTATCCCTCATGTAAATGAAACTTATGGTGGAGTGCCATCGATCATCTATGTCATCTTCATTGTTGGAACACGTTCTCCACCGCGCGGACACGGTATCTTCAAGGTGTGGGTTGAATCAAAGATTCTTTCCGGGGTCCGAAAGCCATGCAAAATCTGTAAATCATTACCACTGTCGCCATGTTCATTATAGCGACGCTGGATCGAGTAAGGGGATAGGACCTTGCCAAAATGGGCAGCATATATGAGGGGATTTGTCTGATGTCTCGGCTTCATGGAATTCAGATCTATGCAACATTAGAACGCGTAGTACATGAGAAGGAGTCGTATACACATAGAGCTGATACATCTTGAATCATGTCTTCGGCTCCCGATAACTCTTACTTGAGTAGATAGATTCAAAAACACGAGATATTATTGTGTAAGCTAGACAGCTTCTCGGAAATCTAGACTTAGCGATCGATCCAATATCACCATGCGACAACTTCGGAGTCAACGGGACATCGCTGAATCCGGACATCGCTCCGCAACGACACGCACATTCATCCCTCGAACTCCAGCGGGCCTGATCATGAGGTACTGTGATCAGTTCGTCAGGATTGCTTGTCAACGCAGTAAACACCGCTACACCGCTACATTCCGATCTGATTGTAAAACCCAAGACTGAAGCGCTATGTTATATAACATTTCTCGTGATCCTGATCGCGGTAGTGGGAGGTGCTAACTGGTAATTAATTCGGAAACAGTAGCAGCATTGCAGCGACGACTCCAATTTACTTGAACTGAGCTCACAAGCTCTGCCTTCCTGTATGATATGATTTTGTTCGCGTTACTCGAATCTCTGGTCACAATTGTGTTGGACTCAAAGAAGGATAACACGATGCACATGGGTGAGCAGATGACACGAAAGTGTAATCTATTACACACTTGTATGGCATATTTACGATCATCCAGGGATTCTGACACCTGGATGTTGTCTCGGATAGATGGTTTCGCCTTAAAAAGTTTTTTAAAAGAGGGACAATAAAACATGGGAAATATCAACGCCCCACTTTACCTATCCGCCACGCCTTATGTACGAACGAAGACAAGGAGTTGGTCCTGGTGGTAAAGCCATTGTGAGAAGTGGACAGCACGGAACTTTCAGTGAGCATCCGACACGCCACATGACGTCAACTACGTCAAGTATGGCGCGAGAGATAATCCTATGTTAATCAAGTCTGATATAAACAAGAGATACTTACCCTGATTTTGCAGTGGATTTGTTAATGCCATCCCCGGGCCCAACCTCCCAGACGTGTCCAGATGCGTTCTGATAAGGCGTGGTCCCCGATACGCCAAGCCACCATCAGCGCCGTGGACGTCAAAAAAATTTATGACAATTATTCACACCAAGGCAACATTCCCACCAGCACCTTAGCCTTCTCGTAGTGACACGCGTTGCACACATAATTGCGTTAGCCAGGACTGGTCTGAAGAGGTTTAGACCGTTTAGATTGTCGTCTCGACGTGCGTGGAAATATTGAAATTTGGACGCGAACCCCAATGGGAACTATGATACGTCAAAGACATCGTGGCTGTTAGGCGCACAATTTCCCACGGGCATTCTTTCACCAACTTCTAGAACTCCTGCGCTGTCTCCCTCAGTGCCTCAATGATTTCCATCATGCTTATGTACCAGACAGAGTGTTTCTCCCCTGCGAATGACCAGTCTTTCCGCTATCTGAACCCACCTGGGCGCCTGAAGAATCGCCGACACCTCCGAAGTGTACGCAAAGTTATCGAATCCTGTCTAACCCCATGACGACCATATGCGGCGGATCTATTTACAAGTCTACCGGTATGCCTCCGAATCTCCGGCGGACTCATCATCGTCTGCCATTCAAATATCCAAAATACCTTATTTGTCCACTAGCTTGATTGGGTCCCATCTCAAAAAATGGGCCTCGGGGTACCCATGACCTCCAAGGGTAGCTACCCTATTCTCCCGTGCCAAGTGTCCCACCGACGTGAGAACCGTCAGTCATTGTTAACTTTTTGGTGTCGATATTTTGCTTATCTTCATCCGCTTATGAGATGACCCGCTTGCCACCTTTACATCCTCGTTGCATTTTATTTACCTTCTTCCGGATCCATTACCGACTGACCTTAGTAACACCGCACTAATGTCAGGATTCATGGTCCGGCATCCAGCCGCTGACATGGAGTTGGTTACATGAGGCGGTCTTGTGTACGCTCGTCTTTCGCACAAACTCCCTGCCGGCCGGACGAAACCGAGAACAGAACCCCCCCAGACGCCTCATAACTCGAACTCCATGTTTCCTTGTCATCCTCGAAATGGATCCTCCCTGGTGTGGACTCCTGCGCTTGTCCCTATCATGCGGAGGGAGATAGAATCACTGATTATCAAACAATGCTACGCGTCACGGAATCTTTTACACGCGAGCAAGGCAACGCTACACTTTAATCAGAGTTTTGCCCATACGTTTTCTCGTACGGCGTCTTCATAAAAGTGGTGCCTTGTGTCACATGGCATGGAAATGGTAGTTCGAAGATATATATATATGATATAGGGCCTCACAAGTTCCCCATCCTTCGCTACATGTCCTCCAGTGGCCCTGTCTTTCAGAATGCGGTTTACGTGGGGATAAACTTGCAGGATATCTTGTATGGTGAGTCAAAGTCCGTCGGTGCTTTGGGTAAGCTTATATTTTACTTGCAGGGGTGGAGTTGGTGCTATATTTCAAGACGATGCGTGTTTTGTTGTCCAACAAGGCACGGCGTGACACGTCTGACCTGTTCTACGCGATCTTCAGCACCGTGATGTTGTTGTTGATCACGATCTGGGTATCGACACAGGCGATATTTGGTGAAAACATGTGGCTAGTGCATGCCGACTTTCCGGGAGGCACTAGTGCTTACTGGGCGACCTACGTTTCCATCTGGTACATGGATTTCGGGACGACGGCAATCACTATCCTTCAACTCATGACGGATGCATTGATGGTAAGACATACTCGAATTGGTGAAGCGTGCATGCTGAGATAGCGGTCCATAGATCTACCGGTGTCGAATGATCTGGTACAGCTATCGAGTGATCATCGTGCCCGCAATTCTGTGGTTTGGCACCCTTGGTGAGATGGGTATTCTTACCGGCTGATTGGATTAAGATTGACGCTATATCACGCAAGTCCTAGGCATCTTGGTCATCTGGACCTCGAGTTCTCCCGGAGGTAATTTTTTCAGTGGGATCGCGTCTCAACTTGGCCTCGCGTACTACAGCATATCGGTGGGGCAAACGTTGATATTGACGTTGACGATTTGCTACCGCATGGTGACGCACGGTCAAAGGGTGGAAAAGAACCTCGGGCAGGACTACGCGTCGGTGTATTTCGCCGTGTTGTCCATCATGGTCGAGTCTGTGTTGCCGTACACGCTGTCTGGGATTGCTTTCTTGGTAGCGTTTGGGGTAAACAGTCCTCTCTCGATTTCGTTTGCATGTGTGTATATATTACTCATGGTGAGTGGGCTAACTGGGGAATTGATCTGTGTCGAGACGCTGACGGATTTGTAGTGTGTATCTCCGCAGATGCTGATCCTGCGGGTGGCGTCGGGACGGGCGTGGAACGAGGAGACGGGCCATGGGCTGTCGTCGTCGGTCAAGTTCTCGCCTGGAGAAGCGTCTGTGCGGGAAGAGTCGCGTTGTTTCGACGACAGCGGTGTGACAGTGAACGAGGAATCGTATTCGAGCAGAAAAGACGACGTGGTGTAATAATTATTGCTTGGCGGGTACCTGTGCTGATGGCCGTTGAGATTATCTACCCGACCGTCTGACGTCGTGGCGTGTTGTCGCCAGGTTACCAGTGCACCACAGCTCCAGCTGGATTGGAAACCGGACTTCAAGTTCAACTAACTGAACGACTCTGGACTTTTTTTTTTTTGTTTCCTTCACTTGTCGTAACACAGAACGCGTTTACTTCTTTTTCTTCCTTAGTGTGTATATAAACTGAGTCGTAACTCGATCTGGTTCCCGTCGTTCTTTGGAGAATGTCTCGCTCGCTCGCATCCTTCCCAGAAGAGCTCCTCGCGCGCATACTCACCCTCTCCGTCGCCCCTCCTCCTCCTCCTCCTCGCACCGCTTCCGATGTCTTCCCTCCACCCCGATATCGCATCGCACCCCTCCTCGTCTCCCGACAGTTCTTCCGCATCGCCTCGCCTCTCTTCTACCACACCCTCTACCTTTACTCTTCCCACCAGGCTAGTCGCGCGCTCGACACCCTCTCACGCCATGCCGCCCTCGCCCATGCTGTCCGGCGTATCGAGTTTGGCGGCATCTGGAAAGACTGTGCCGGCGTACTCGCGCTCTGCGATAGTTTGCAGGAAATCGACATCTGCCTCGACAGCGGTCCCGTCGGCGACGGACACGACGTCGATGCGGAGGCGTTTTGTTGCGCGCTCGAGCAGCGGCATGGCATCATGCATCTCACGATACGTAAGGACACTGCGGTGTACCTCACCCATTCTCGCCCCAGCTACGTCCTCGAACGCCTCGCTCAGGCTGTCCGATACTGGACCCACTTGGTAAGTCTGGGGAGATCCTATTCTAGCTTGCACCTGACGCCACAACGCGACACGCGCCACGCAGGAAACGGTACACTTTGCGCTTCGCATCTCCTCTTCGTCGAGCACGCTGCCCCTCGCACGGGCACTGAGCGTCGCACCACGTCTCTCTTCTGTCCGGGCACAGCTCCCCGCCGTGTGGAACATGCTCCTCCTCATCATATCCACAAACCCATCTCTCGAAAAAGTATTCCTGTATGGCGAACCTGGGTTCGGACCGATGCGCATGCGAGCGCATCCAAACACAGGCTCGGCGGTAATTAAGGGGGGACACGCCTGCGACGACATCGAACATACAGTTTTGGGTGCCGGGTTGTACATGATGGAGGCAAAGAAGCACGCAAGACTTTCGGAACTGATCAAGGCTGGAACGTAAGTGATGCCATGCACTTTTTCCCTCGTTTCTTCTCGTTCTTCGTTGCATAGCATATCTGGCGACTCTTTTTCTAGCGCGATCATTCGCACAAGAGCACATACGACGATCGCGACGCTGTCGACGCCACCTGCCAGTGGGACGCCATTGGGTGCGGTCAGGGCCAAGGAGGTGGCTGTAGAGTTGCTGTCCCATCGCGACAGCTTCGGCGTGGCACTTGCCCAGCCGTTCGCCACGCCCAGACATTTACATGCACAGGCTGTCTAGCATCGGAACCGCGAAAAAAATGTGTAGCAACAGAGAGAAGGGCACGAATACCGACACGACATGGATACCCTCATAGACATTGACCCTTTAAATCGATTTTTTTTGTGTAAGCAAGCGTAAGAGCAGCGATGATAAGTACGAGATGCCGTGGGGCTGTTTGACGACCTTCGTGAAGGGCCTCGTCGCGAACCGTGGAATGTGTTTCATCACAGGATTCGCCGCGGAAACACTGCCTTCGTCCTTGGAGTTGGCTGGGTGACGCCTAGAGAGACTTTGGGAGGACAGCTATTGCGCCCTGGTCGCCGGTGACATCGGGGGGCTGCCAACAACAATTGGACTTCGCGCCATTGGGTCGCTGTGAGCTTTGTGGACGATGCTGCCTTGTTCTGTGCTGCCTAATGAGCGTGAGGCGACGGATTCGGCGAGCTCTGGGAGGAAGAGGGCGAGCGGAAAAATAAGTTTCGGGCTAAGTTAGGTTTAGGCATGTGTCACTGTCAAGCACGCGCCTAGCAGCGTCACCAAATATTACCGGTACTCTTCCCCGTACTCTTTGTAACCGACCAGCTCCAGTTGCCATGAACTTTTTCAAGACAAAGCCGCGAACGCCGCCCGACCTCGTGCGAGGTCTTCGCGATGCCATCCCAAAACTCGATGCGGGCCCGCCGGGAAGCGAGACGAGGAGAAAGGTGGGTCGGCCCACCCCTTGTCGTCTCTCTCATCACCCATCGCATCCACCAGGCAAGCGAGGAGGTGTCCAGGAATCTCCAGGCAGTCAAGAGCATCCTCTACGGCGACGGCGGTGCGTCTTTTTCGCCCTGTTTTTCCCCGCGCACCCAACCCATGCGGCAGCGACAGAACCCGTCCCTGAATTGATCGCACAGCTCGCACAGGAGACCTACTCCACCGACCTGCTCCTCATCCTCGTGCAGAACATTGCTCGCTTCGATTTCGAGTCTCGGAAGGACGTCGTGCAGATATTCAATAATCTTCTGCGCCGTCAGATTGGCGCTCGTTTACCCACCGTCGAGTATATCTGTGCACGACACGAGGAGGTCATCTTTGCTACCCTCGCTGGGTATGGCAACGAAGAGGTCGCACTCAACACGGGCATGATCCTGCGGGAGATGCTTCGGCACGAGCAGCTGGCCAAGATCTTGCTCCATTCCGAACAGTGAGTCTCGCCTCTCGTGGTATGGACGCCGCTGATCTTTGGTCAGATTTTACATGTTTCCCAATCACATCGAAACGACGTCGTTTGGCGTTTCTTGCGACGCATTCGCTAACCTGAAGGAGACCCTGACCCGACACAAGCCCATCGTGGCAGAATACCTGGACAAGAACTACGATAGAGTGCGTCACTCTGCAATTGGTGCTGTCCTACGTTGACCTCGAACAGTTCTTTGCATCCTTTACGACACTCATACTCTCCACCAACTATGTTACCAAACGACAATCACTTAAACTTCTCGGCGAGATATTACTCGATCGTGCAAATTTCAGTGTCATGACACGTTATATCGCCCAAGAGGCGAACCTCAAGATGATGATGAACATGCTGCGCGACAAGAGCAAGAACATACAATTTGAAGCATTTCACGTCTTCAAGGTCGGTTTCCATGGCTTCCCTTCGATTTTCTGACAGGCCTGACGTCTTATGTCTAGGTGTTTGTTGCCAACCCAAAGAAACCACCTCAGATTGAAGTCATACTCCGGCGAAACAAAGAAAAACTGCTCACGTTCTTGAAGAACTTTCACAACGACAAGGAAGACGAACAGTTTAGCGTGCGTATACGCGTGCAGTTCGCTACCCAATGTGGGCATCTGATATCCTCTTATCTTTAGGATGAGAAGCAGTTCTTGATAGTCCAGATCCAGAATCTATAGCCCCCGTGTAGGGGTTCAGGATCTTCTTCGCTTCCCTAGGGAATCAGACGCTAGTGCCTCATGGGGGCGTTGTCTTATCTGCTTGTGACTACATCGGCAGGGTCGTATGTACCAATACCACGGCCTACATCGGACGGGTTGTATCAACACTGTAGCTCTGTTATCATATCATACCCCGACTCGTCACATACCGCTGACTCGGACACTGTCCTAGTACGTACCCGTATTATCTACCTTGACGAGAGGGTCTCTCATAACCCGTCTCGTGTGGCATCTCGATATATATTTTATTTTGTCGATTCTTTTGTCCACATATGGATTGGGACATGTGAATGTCCCAGGGACTTGATGTGCGTTATCCTTGTATAGTCCCCTCGATCCGACGAAGTGACTGGCGTCCAATCGTACGTGGATCCGGGCGGGTGCTCCGCACTACTACCCGGTCATGCACTGATGTTCCAGTCGTTGCACCTGACCGAGGACACGGGGGAAAAGGTTTGCCGCATCCTTTTCCAGGCGACCCTGAATCGGCGCCACTCGCCGGATCGAGGACGAACGGGAGAGCTTCGGATCTTCGGTTCGGTTCGGAGATTTAAGTTTAACTAGATTTAAAGTCCGAGATATATCTTAATTTATCTGATCAACGGGGCGTCATGCTCCGAATGTTTTCACGAAAAAGATGTGTATCGTTATTATCAGTGCTTGACAAGCCTGGTGATGTGTATAGTCTACATGACCTTCCGCAACGTTTTTTTTTACGAGGTTACTCGTATTCATCGGTGCGTTGTCTTGCCAAAATGCAATGTAAAACTTCTACTGATTCGCCATATGGCCAACTAGCCAGATAATACTGTCAACTTTCAAGACTTCACGATCACCGCGGGTATGCCCTGAAACTATCGATTGTTTCAACACGCGCTCTTGCTCAAGTGCTCACCTCCCGATTTCTCGAATCGATCACTGGGTAGTTTCTCATGGTCAAACGGCCCACGAAATTATATTATCGATACTGTTTCCTCCCTGGCATTAAAGTATGCATCGAAATGTTGAGCTATAGCACCCGCCCGCTCTATCATGCCCTCCTCACTCTCGAGTGATATTTCCGGGGCCAGAGGATCAGACACAGATGAGAAAACCATTGAAGCATACACACACACACAGTACCCCTGTCCAAGAAAGGCCTCAAGTTTTGGCTCATCTTTGGTTCCATGTGTGTCTTCTTTATTCTCTCTGCCCTGGAGGCGTTGTCTGTCTCTATCGCGCTTCCTACCATAGCCAACGAGCTACACGCCGAGCAATTTACCTGGGTCGGTTCCCTTTTTTCCACTGCGTATCTCCCTAAGAGTGGTGGCCTAGCTCAGACGTTCGGTCGGAGACCTGCCATGTTGTTTACCTCGGTCTTTTCGCGCTCGGTAGCGGCAATTGCGGCAATCCCAAGAATATGAATATGCTCATTGCAGGACGGATGCAAGGTCTGGGAGGAGGCATTCAGTCTCTGACAGGGATCGTCCTGGCCAATTTGGTCACCCTACGAGAAAGTGGCGTCTATGCCGCTTTATATGGACTGTAAGGTCTCGGACTCGATCATGGGAATTAAAAAGTTAAACTTGCAGCATTTAGTCAGCATGTTTTGTCTCGCCGCGCCCTTTGCGCCTGTCGTTGGGGGCACTCTTGCGGAACGCGGACGATGGCGCTGGCTTTTTTGTGCGTGTGGTGACCTTGATTTAAATGTCGGGAATGCAGTGACGGGATGCAAGAACTGAATCTTCCGATCTCACTCGTTGCGTCCGTGTTATCATCATCTTCATGGATCTACCCATTCCTCCGGGTGCTTACCGAGAAAATTTTACGCGAATGGATTGGATGTAAAATGAGATTCCGAGGGACCTGTTACTCAGCGCTATATCCCTGGCAGTGGCAACTTTCTTGTCATTGCTGGCACGGCCGCATATACTATAGGACTGACGTGGGGTGGTATCACATTTCCTTGGGATTCAGCTGTGGTGCTCGTATCGTTGGTTCTCGACCTCGCTGGTCCTAGGGAACGCGCCTGCGCTCGGCTTTACGTGGTTCGTCCGATTGGATTGTTTGACACTGTCTCCATAACCGCGTCTTCCACGCATTCCAGGCGTGGGGTATCGCCATCGATAATGCCGTCCTGCAAAGCGAACTTATCCCGTCGTCATTTCTTGCATCCGTCCCGCAAAGCACGGCGATCGCGTACGTGCTCATCCCCGAATTGTCTTTGCTCAGCATCACAAACGCTGACCGAGGTCCATGCGGCGTTCGCGAGCAGTCTTGCGGTGGTGTGGCACGTGTGGGCTGCTAATTGTAGTGCGGGGTCGTTGATATCGTTTTTTATATATGAAAGGGCTTCGGTTTCTGGATGCTTTGGATGCGGATTGGGCGTTGAAGCTTTGAAGAACGGGTACCTCACCGCACGTGACTGAAGAACGGGGTGCGAACCTCGGATTAGGCTTGCATTTGCCCATCATCACCCCCGCGTCGCGACTTAATACACCAAGTAGTTTGCTTGTCCTCTATCTGACTTTCTTGGAAAACAGAGGGTACGCAAAGTATGTCCGAGTCAATGCAAGAACATCTCGTCGCGAAAGGACGAGTGCAGGCAGCAACACGCAAGTTCCCGGTCCATGCGTTCGACGGCCGCGCCATACAACTGTCCTCTAGGTCACAAAAGTCGCATTTGGGTAAACGTATTGGATTTCTGTCACACTCGCGAGGCTTGCCAACTTTGAAAATGGACACTTGTTGTACTTGCTGTCGAGCCTATAAAAGCATTAAGTGGGTTTCACAAATCAACTATATCTGGTCGTGTGCTAATATGAGATTTGGGCCCCTCGAGGGAGGGCTGTGCATGCTGCCATGCTTGATAGCATCTACTTATCAGTTCGCCAGTGCCTGTGTAGTTCGGCTTGAGCCCAAGATGACCTCCATTCAGGGCTGAAATGCGCTCGACTAGCCCGCTATAAGGCCCACAAGGTTGACGGATCTGTTTTATATCGTGGATCTTGACGGTAATTGCAAGGTCTATCCCTGAAACCACCGATCGTTTCAAGGGGGTTGTATAGGGGATTATCGGGCGCTTTTCTTTCTTCGCAGTTGATATGCATTGATGCGGTTCGTTCAGCCTTTAGTACTCTATCATGTCCTCTCCACCCTCTAGCAAGCTTTCTGTATCGCGAGCGCCAGAATGCGACGAGAAAACCTTGGATAGAAACACCAACACTGTACCTCAGTCCAAGAAAGGCTTCAAGTTCTGGCTTATCTTCAGTTCCATGTGTATTTGCCTGTTTCTCTCCGCCTTGGAATTGGCTTCTGTCTCAACGGCACTACCTACCATCGCCAACGAACTGCACGCGGAACAGTTCACTTGGGTCGGGTCTGCTTACGCTCTTTCCTCGACTGCGTATCTCCCCATGAGTGGTGGACTAGCTCAGACATTTGGCAGGCGACATGCCATGTTGTTCACTCTAGGTCTTTTCGCGCTCGGTAGCGGCATTTGCGGTGGGGCCAAGAATATCAACATGCTCATTGCAGGACGGACTATACAGGGTTTGGGTGGGGGAGGTATTGGATCTCTCACAATGATTGTTTTGGCCGATCTGGTCACCCTCAAAGAACGTGGCCTCTATGTCGGCTTATATGGATTGTGAGACACGGTTGGTCATGTTATTGAAGGAATTCAATTGTCACATTTGTTTAGCGTCTGGTGTCTCGCTGCGTCGTTTGCGCCTATCGTTGGGGGGTCCTTCGCGACTCACGGACAATGGCGTTGGCTTTTTCTGTGCGTATTTCAGCACTTAAGCCCTGCGGTTTCGAGATAATCAGATGACGCTCCAGACCTCAATCTTCCGATCTCGCTGGTTGCATTCATTTTGGTCGCGTTTTTCATGGATTTGCCTATTCCTCCTGGAAGTTACCAAGAAAAACTTAGACGAATGGATTGGATGTAAGATGAGACTTTATGTTCATGACAGTATCAGTTAATGTTCTTGGCAGAGGCAACTTTCTCGCTATCGCGAGCACGGTGGCGTATACCTTAGGGCTAACGTGGGGAGGCATCACCTTTCCCTGGGGTTCAGCGGTGGTGCTCGTGCCCCTGGTCCTCGGCCTCGTTGGTCTGGGTATCTTCATTGCTTACGAGGCTACCCTGGCAAAGTACCCACTGGTGCGCACACATCCATGTACCATATTTTGAATCGCATCTCACCCTGTACCAGGTGCCATTCTCTGTTATGACAAACATGACGAGCATCAGCGGGTTAGTAGTATTGTGCGATAACAACTCGATCCTGACGTCACTTATATTCAGATATATACAGACCTTTTGCTCTGGACTGACTCTTACAGCAGTCGTCTGTGAGTTTACCTGAATGTCCGGTTTCCTCTATTCACGCAGCCGTTTTGAGACTACTTTCCGGTTTATTTCCAAGCCTGCAAAGGCTTATCACCTATTGTATCTGGCATTTACTCACTCGCGCTCTCATCAATCGCGTTCGCCGGCGTTTCCACCGGAATATTAGTGAAATTCACCAAACGATATCGACCATTCATGTGGATGGGTTGGGTCATAACTATCGTTGCACTCGCTTTGATGAGCACGATCCTTGCGGGGGATTCTTTCAAAAAATTGATTGGGTACTCGATTCTGCTAGGCTGTGGCTTAGGGTTGGTTTCTATTTCAGATCATCTCTTTTTTCTAATTCGTGGTAGTATGCTGCACGCGACGACCATGTTCCCGGTTCAAGCACCTCTACCCGTCACGCAGAATGCAGCCGCACTATCGTTCATGTCGTTCCTCGGTTCGTTTGGCGATGTGCGCATCTCTTTCCTTTTCCTTCCATGACTACGCCTTCTGATAGGCTCATACGCTTTAGGTGTGGGGTATCACCGTCGGGAGCACTGTCCTCCAAAACGAGCTGGCAAAGAGGCTTCCAATGTCGTTTCTCGCATCCATCCCACAAGGCACCTCATTCGCGTACGCGCTCATCCCCGAATTGTCGACCCTCCCGTCGGAGACGCTGACCGAGGTCCAAGCGGCGTTTGCGAGTAGTCTCGCAGTGGTATGGCGTGTGTTGGCTGTCATCTGTAGTGCTGGACTCTGGGTGTCGCTTTTCATGAAAGGGATCCCATTGCACGATGCGCTCGATGCGGACTGGGCATTGAAGAACGAAAAAAGTGGTGCTAGTCCTGAGAGGACCGCGGTAAACGAGCCAGAGAACGGATTTTAAGGACGCTGGTCGGACCGCCACGCCTGTGGTTGTCATTCGGTGCCGGGAAAATCAAGAAAATACAATGGACCCAACTGTGGCGTCCGCCCACAGATAGTAGAGCAATAAAAGTCCTTCCGGATGCGAAGACATATATATCTTCACTTGGGACGAACAATGCTGACTTGCGAAGCGTAGGGTACCTCGACTGCATGTCTTATATTGTATCAAAATCATTTGGTTGCTAACGTGCATTATGACGTTTATCCGTCTTTTTGAGGCAACGCCACGCCCTCGGCATCGTTAAACATTGAAGTGGTGTTTTCGTCGGTTACTGTAAACAACACTCCTTCGTGGGTAGTAGCACCGGGACCGGCGGAAGGGAGAAAGAGGGAGGGAAAGACACGGGGAGACGTCCCCGGAGAAATTTACATTGGTGGCGGTACACAAAGGGAACGAGCTAGACGTGTGCTGCAATGAGCGGGCGACCCAAGGATCATAATATACCTTTTACCGTCCTGTAACTTGCGCGCCTTGTCATCGTCTTCGTAGAGGTGGTTGAGGAAGTGGGGATACAATACTACTGCCGTCGGCATCGTGTTGCAGTGGTGCATATCAGCTCCGACAAAACCTATCTTTGGTCTCAGCTATGGTGTGAAGGAGACGGGGAAAGAAAAATGGCATTACGTGCGTGCTAGTAATGCTATGTACGGTGGCTAGGTGGCTAAGATGCGGAAAGAGTAGAGATTGCTAGAGGAAGAAGGGTACGGGCGAAAGCGCGTAGCGCTGACCGGCCCCGACCTCGGGCGACTCTGCGGGGCAAGGCGTGAGCTGCGTGGGCGGGTGGGAAGCACCTCGCAGGACGCCTTGCTGCCTGGGTCGGACCTGAGGAAACCGGGGCCCTGATGGAACGGCCTGAGAGGTGCCGAAGACCTGGCGTCGAGGCTGGGAGTGGAGGGAGGGTGCGACGAAAAGGGAGGCTGGCTGGGGATACCGGCCAGGCGAGGTGATGCCGG
>JBBPMJ010000409.1:0-28944 GCA_038090255.1 Austroboletus niveus
CTAATTTACCCTTTTCGGAGCTGGCACAAGTGACCGTGTATGCACGATAAAGCAATGAATGTTGATTCCCTTTCTACAATACAACAACACTTCAGATGCTATTCTATATTTTTATGGTAGCTATTCTAATATATATAAACCCATCCCCAATGTCTGATGTATGAAAAATTGTTGTGTTGTAGAATACGAGACATCAACTTTCTGCTGGCACTGTCAGGATTTATTTACTTTCCCACCCCTAACCTACCAGATATGGGGTCTTCTATATAGGGTATCTGCAATACCCAGTGTCGGACTTATGCCCTTAGGGCAGGACATGGTCTGTGCACCATACTCATAGCTATAAGTAGTTGGTCCCCATGTAGACTACTCCTTAGCTTTGATATCTCTAGTCACAGCCTAGCTCTTCATTGGGCTTCTCTCCTGTGTGCTTCCTGCTAGTGATCGTCAAGCTCATCCTCAGCCTCTGACCTCACACCATCTGATGTTCAACCCTGATAGGCACAAGTGCCAGTCCAATACTGTAGAGTATCACCATTAGGAGACACCTCAAACAGCTCTAACAACATGCTGTCCTGCCGTCTTGTGATGATCAACGCAGAATTACAGGATCAAACAAGGAAAACAAAAGTACCTAGAGTACATGAGCATGCATTCAAGGAAACTTAAGACCGAACATACTGTACCTCCGACTTGCATCTCTCACAGGAGGGAGTAAATATTGTCATTGTCCAAATGCTTAGACTGGAGGGACATTAGCAGGCTGTCCAACATTTTAGTGATGCAAAACCACATAGGTTTAGAGGTCCCGGAAGTGTGTGCAGTATAGGCATGAGCGGCAGCGAGCAGGCAGAGAACTAGAGAAAGATCCTTCTCTGCAGTGGGGACACTCATGTCTGAAATTATTCTGGGAAGACAGACATGGGTGACAGCATAACGCAATGATTCCATAGTGTGAGTAAATCCAGTGGGACTGTTGGGGCGGAGGTCGGCAAGAAACGGGGTGGACATGAAGGTCGTGTTCGTGCTCGAGAAGAGAGGAAGTAAGGGGGTAAATTTGCTTGGAAAGCTCGTCTTGTTGTAAATGGCATCGTCGACATCCGAACGGAAAAAAAGATCGAACAGCCTTGTGGATGTCGTGCCAGATTGCGGCAGCCAATGGCTTTACGGCAATCACTCCGTGGAATTTATACTTTCATTTTGTTGAAGATGATCCATAAACCTTAAACGTAGGCAAAAAATTCCATGTTAGTGAGTGCTTGAGAAAATACCGGGTCATCACTAACCAG
The DNA here is from genome assembly GCA_038090255.1 of Austroboletus niveus. Lineage (NCBI taxonomy): Eukaryota > Fungi > Basidiomycota > Agaricomycetes > Boletales > Boletaceae > Austroboletus > Austroboletus niveus. The sequence continues at coordinate 1,290 of JBBPMJ010000409.1, forward strand.
CTGAATGTAAGTAGTAAGGGTCTGGAGCAACCTCCGCGCTATCCTCATCAGTCCATCAATATCTGATGCATGATACACCGGTCATGATGACAACAACCAGTAGCACACTGCGGTAATTCGTGAACATCACTCATCTGTAGGACGCTTTGTTGCGCTTAGCCGCTAGCCGATGGTTGGGACTGCTCCCAACCAAAGTCAATTCTCAGATCGCCCGCCCGCCCTGCCCACCGATTTGTCAACTGTAAAAAGACGCTAATCATGTCCAACCTCCCTCACACCTCTCCACAAAGCCATCACTCCATGTCCACAATCATGAGAAATCGTCGACAAATCAATCAAGAGCGTCGGCATGTATATACATGCATTTCGGGATCCCGCGCCATCCGTGCGTGCCCAACACATCCGACGACGACGCGTTCGTGAGTGCGCCGCCCACCTCAGCGACGGAGACAATAGGGAACAGGACGGTGGGTGGCAGGTCCCAGCCGCGCATCGCGTCTGGAGGATGTTCGGTATACTTTAAAAACGCTTGTTGAGATCAATCGTCAGGCGCAGTGTGCTCTTGGCTGGAATTGTCAGCTTCACTTTCATCGTCGACGGTGTGTGGTGTCCGCTAGCGAGGACCACCGGTGGATGATAGATGAGATCCGACACGAGGTCGTCTGCCACAACGTATATTAAGTATATAAAAAAGCCTTTCAGACGAGAAGGAAGAGAAGCACCGTACCTCGAATGATGCCGCCGATGTTGACCTTCATTGTGTGCGTCCAAAGGGTGAGGAGAGCAGGGAGGGTCTCGAGGTACCCAACTGTGGTTGGGGGATGATCGTTGTTTGAAAGTGGCACGGAGAGAATGGCACAGGTTTGAGAAGATCCATAAAGCGTCCGCTTGATCGAAAGACGAGTTTGCGGAGGGGGAGTCGGAACCGCTATGAAACGCAGTGAGTACCTGCAAAATCGACACGGATAAGTACATACGATACTGGAATGTGTGTTCCTGAGGCCAAGACATTGTAGTAATGTCAAGTGGTAGGTCTGGAAAAGATTCGGATGTCGGTATCTCCAATATAGAAGAACAGGTTTACTCACGAGCGGCCAGACTGTGCACGCTAACAATGTTGTTGCTGGACACTGGTTCAGGCGAAAGCTGGTATCCGGGGTGGTCTGGCAGGACAAGATGTATGGTGCTTGAACTTGCCATGGGACATGATGCGTCGATGGTACGATCAAACAGGGACTGGAATGACCCATCTGATACATGGAAATAGTTGTCGATACCGAGACTGAGAAAAGAATGTCTCATACCTCTTTTCTTCCCTCCGCTTTGTCTGACAGGATCGAGCACGGCCTGCGTTACCAGTCTCAGCTCGATCCCTGGTTCAGTCGAACGAACGTGAATTCCAAGACCATACCAGTCCGCGTCCAAGAGCCTTGCCAGACCGGCACGTGACTTGCATGGCAGAAGTTTCAGGAACGGGGTCAAGTTTTCCGTACAGACATGTTCTGGAGGGAGCGTGGCGTGTCGTAGTGCGTAAGGAACTGAATTCTGCGTAAAGTGCGCAGACGAGATGGGGAAAGCAGAAGCCGGGGAGGAGGTGCGTCGATCGTCGAGGGAGCCTAGGGAGGCGCAGAAAAGACCAGCCAGAGCGTTGCGCAAACGTATCCAACGGTCGTCCACGCCCAGAGCTCGGCACCAGTACCCACGGTGGAGTGGTGAGGGTACCCCCAGTTATCATAGTTCCACTTTCCGGCGTTGAGGGAGATATGGGGCTTAGTGACGGAGTATTCGCGCAATATTTGGCCGAGGGTGAGCTGAAAGAGGTGCTGGATTTAGTCGAACGTAAGCGTAACTTGGGCGAACGGGAGACGAACGACGCGAGCGCACCTGTGTTTTCGGAGCCCCGAGAATCTCGAGGCACTGCAGCTCCGAGCAAGGTCGTGAACGTGAAGGCAGTCACTACTTTGCCGTTGAACTATGAGGTCCTCCTACTCCTCGGGAGTCGTGTTCAAACTGGGGTTGTTTCCACCTTCGTCGTCCGCATCGGCGTTGCATCCGGCGGCTCACGCGGACTCGGCGCATATCTCATCCATTTTTTTTGCCGCTGTTGCCCTCGCCTCTTCGTTTTTCTACGCCCGACATGTTCTCGACGTTCTCCCCTGCCACGAGCAGCACACTTACCCACGAACACTTGCGACCGATGTGAAGGTTACGAGTTTTCTGATGGCCAAACGGATGCTGAAAAGGTCGCATCAGCCTATCCTCCGAGAGGACGCCCTGAGCTATGGACTAAATGCCACCTCGCTACGCTCTCCAATTTGTATTCTGTTCAGGAGGCTTGCTCACCTCTCCAACCCGCAAGCTCACGAGTACGCTCAGCCTCGCTGCGTACGCTTCCGAGGCTTTTCCTCCCCATCCACATCGTAACGTATCGGCTCGCCCCCGCTAACGCCACCTCGCCCGTTCTGGCCGTCGGGCCCGCCGAGTTCGACTACGACTGACGCATCCCTTGTTAACATCATCTCTTCCCTTAATTCCCGGCTGAAACCTCTGAGTGATCAATTGAATATGTTGGTCGCTTCTGCTTTGGGACGTTCATGTGACGCATTGCCCTTCAGCTTCCGCAACCCGGTCGTCCCCCACTGATAGTAACGAAATCGAGTTCATTCTCGTCCAAATGAGCGACACCATTTCGCGCAGATACAGAATACTGTACACAATATCGACTGGTCTTCATGTACCTTGGAATCGGAACTGTTGAAAGGTCTGAGGACTCTCTTCTCAATTAGTATATATTTAATCTGAAACTTGTCAACTGAACGATTAGTTTTCTTAGCTACTGTTACCTGTTGTAAACATCGTGAAATTTGCTGTTTTCTCTACCTTGGTGATTCCTTTGGTTACTCATTTCGCGGTCTCTTTGAGGTACATATATTTCTTTTTGTCCCTTGTCCATGAGTATTGATTTTCTTGTTTTAGCATGATCTTATTCGTACTTGGGACTTGTCTTTCAGCAACCTTCTGGGTGATGATACTATGCAATGATAACCTCGACAATACTAGATGCAAGTCATGTCATGCAACATGTGATCAAAAAATTGTATACAATCTACATTCAGCTGAGATTTAGGAGACATGGGAAACAATAGGCTCGTCTTATTTCATTCTCTTCGCTTTCGAGCTTCAGCTTGACCATAGATAGTAGTTGTCAGTGACTTCCCACTCTTGTTCGATGACCCACAGGTTTGTGAATCCATCCTGGCTCGGCCTCAAATTAAGTAGGTGTGTGCGATGGCGAGAAATGTAATAGAACGATCAAGTGGTACACCTGAAGCATACCGTGATCGACAGAGTGCGTTTACAACCGTGCTGTATCCAACCCTGGCCGCGCATCATCATCTCGACGTATCTATTTTGCTTGATCTTCTATTCCATGGCTGGCCAGAATTCCGAAGCCGATTGAGCCGTAATACGGGCGTACTCTATTTCCCGACCGCCAGAAGTCCCACGGTCCCGGCATTGATACTACAAAAAGAGCAAGCCTCCGGCCGGTCGGGTTCCAGGGGATGAAATCGATGTAAGTGCTTCGCTTACAGTATTGAGCATGCAGCGCGCACACGGGACGAACACTGGCAACTGGCAATCGTCAGATATATCCAGTGTTCTGCACACGTTCCTGTTTGCGTAAACTTGGATTTGCAAACATCTTCCAACAGTGCAATCCGATATGGCAAGCCAGAGAACAATGCTCGACGATAACCTGTTTGGGGAGCCATTGAAATCGTATAAATATCGCTCGTGAGTCATCCTCAAACCCCGAATAAACATCGCGCTACAAATGCTTACTTGGACAACTCTGTACATTGTGGCCCTCGGGAGCGTCTTAGTCGCCTACATCGTCCGACGACGCCTCAAGTGTTCGAAGCGTCAAGGAAATCTGTACCCTCTGCCTCCTGGACCTCCTGGATTTCCATGGGTCGGAAATGTCATCGGAATCAATGCAGGTGCTCCGTGGACGACATACAGCAAATGGGCGAAAACATATGGTCGGTATCAACTAACACATGTTGACAACAAGGTCTCACATATATTGTGTAGGCGATCTTATGCATACGCGCCTTTTGGGAAAGGATGTCATTATCATCAATTCCGAGAAGGTAGCTAAGGAGCTACTCGAGCAGCGTTCACGAAAATACTCAGACCGTCCCAGCCTCGTCACAACTGAAATGTGAGTCGTGTTTATCACCATTTGCTTTTCGAGTCTATTCAAAGCGGCGAGCGAAGGTGTGGTCAAGGTTGGAACACTGGCCTCATACCTTATGGAGATAGTTGGCGACTCCAAAGGAAGTTTTTCCACATAACCTTCAACAGTGATGTCGTTTCCAGGTTTCAATCTTTGCAGTATCGCAAGAGTTGCGCTCTGCTACACCAACTTCTGGAAGCACCCACCCAATTTTCGGAATATATGTTCAAGTATGTAGTGACAGGCATGACTGTCACGATATTGATATAATATTTTCTGCTCTAAAGTTATGCATCATCCATAATCATGAATAGTGTATATAACTATGATTCTGGAAACTCAGAATGATGAAGTTGCTGAAGTTGTTGGGAAGGTCGTGAAACTTCTCACAGCAGCCCTCCGCTCAGAAACTGCCCTTGTCGTCGAGGCATTTCCTGCAGGTGAATTGTCCACTCAGCTTGCCTCTATGTTTTTATGTTCAGCTCGTTCTTAGTTCTCCGTTTACCTTGCTGGCTTCCTGGAATGGGATTCAAAAGAAGAATGGTGACGTCGAAAATTTTTCGCGAAAGAGCATGTCGAGAGGCCATTCCAATATTCTGTGCAGAGGCTGGTAAGCAATATCCTAGACGTCTTTTCTCCATTAACACCGTACTCTGTAAAGTCAGACGTCGGCTCCGCACCATCAATGGTGCACGATTCGCTCCGAAAAGAGTCTGCGACAATAGACGGAGTACAAATTGCCGAACTTAAAGCTGCAGCCGCAACTGCCTCATTCCTACTTTAATTCCGATTTCATTCAATGTCGTAATAGCTGGTGCTGAAACGGTGAGATTCAAGTTGTCTGGAGCTCATGTCCAAAGTCCAATTTTGATGTATCGAGAAATAGACCACTTCGACCACCACTGCATTATTTCTCATGATGGCTCTGAATCCTCATATACAGGAGAAGGCTCAGGCGGAAATAGACTTTGTAATTGGAAGAGACAGACTCCCGACAATCAATGACCGAGCATCGCTGCCTTACTTGGACGCCGTTCTCAAAGAACTATACCGGTGCAGTTGCGTCATACCTCTGTGTGAGTTGATACTTTTGCAACATTTCTTCCAGCTGACCAAACTTTAGCCATCCCTCGTTGTGTCGTGGAGGACGATGTTTACAATGGGTTCTACATTCCAAAAGGCAAGTGATAGAATGCTATCTCTCGACGCAGACCATGAACAGACACATTTTAAGGTGCTGTCGTACTGACAAACCTCTGGTCGATCGCCCATAATGAAATCAATTACCCGAAACCACACGAATTCATCCCAGAGCGTCATCTCAATGATGATGGCTCCCTGCTACCGGACACGATCGAGCTCCTAGCATTCGGATTTGGTCGACGGATCTGCCCGGGCAGGTACTTCGCAGATAGTTCCGTATGGTCCGTGATCGCCAGCGTGCTTGCTGTATTCCGCATCTCAAAGGCCAAAGACGCCAATGGTGTAGAGATCCCTTTGGAGCCCAAGTTTGAGGGTGGACTCACCATGTAAGTGATATATGTGTTTTTGGTCGCTCAAGCTCGTATTGACGTGACCTATGGCGTTGCAGACAGCCTCTTCCTTTTGTGTGTAGCATCGTGCCTCGTATGCCTGGGTTGAACAAGCAGATACTGGAACAGTTGATCGCTTCAAATAGACTGTAGAGCTTGAATGTTAGCTGGTATGATGAAGTAACGTAACTGACAAGTCAGTAACAACTTAATTAATGTCATGACCATCTGGATTGGACTGAAATTCCGACTGTCATCAGTGCTTGTGTTTGTTCTTCGCATCGGATTAGCGATTGATTAAGTCTTAGGTATGACGCGCATCGCTAGAGAGTTGGCGTACCAATTTGAATTAATGTAGCTCACTATCCCTCATACGATATGGCGTTCATTGGATGGACATGCGGTCAAATGATGGCTTCTGAGTTCTCAGCAATTTTGTTGTGAATCTAGGTGCACTTGATGAGTCGATGAGGCGGTGGCGAGAAATGTGATTGAAAGATTAGCGGCCCGGAGTCCGACTCCCAACCAATCCCAAGTGGTGCAGCGGGATATTCCCGTAAAGCCAGTGGCCTCACCGCGTGAGTGATGGGTATTAATAGTGCCTTCCCTTTGATCGTACATGCAGAAGTTGGAGAAGGACGTCGCGGCTTTGTTTCAGTAGCCGGCGACGTTTCGTTCCTGTCTCACAGTGTGTGACCTTGGACGTGGATGGCTATATTAGTTTATGTTTTTTTTTTTGATGGCCTTTCGATATACTACTACTGGAAACCTCAGTGACTGAAGCTGAGCGTGCTGGACGAGTTGCAACGGTGACTTCACATGGCTCAAGTAAAGTTCGCACTGCCAGTCAAACTTTCCCAAGTCTAGAAAATTTTTTCTTCTCTCAAGCTTATGGCCTCTCCGCGATACGGCGTCTTGCCCACACATGACGAGGCTGATTTTCCCAGTTCTCTCCGGTCTAATCCGTTTCTGACCCATTGGATTCCATTTTCCTGGCGTCTCTGGTCCCGGTGGCCCCGGTGGCGAAGAGTCAGCCGGCCCGTCTCTTTCCACTGTACATCAGCCCGTCGACGCCGCACAGGCATTGGATCAAGCATGCGACACCGCATGCTCTCCAATCTCTTCAAGCTAGCGATCCCCGTCGGTATCTTCGTCCTCTGGTGGTTCTGGCACGCATTCGAGCCCCACCTCCATGTCGACCTCGTTTTTTACGACCGCTCCTGGATCGCCAACGAAATTAATCCCATCACGCCCCTTTCGGGCTGCTTCGACCCGAACAGGGTCAGCCCGTCGTACAACGTCACGCAGGAGCTCTACGGAAAGAAGCGGTTCGAGGTTCAAGCTGGCGTACCCATGCGTATGGGCATGGACTGCTATGCGTTCGCCGGCACCGTCGTCCTCCCCGAAGATCCAGATCCCCAAGACTGGATCCCGCCCGAGCACCGCAACCAGTACCACACCTACTGGCGCGCGGACCTACTCCCGCTCGACGACCGCCAAGAGGCCATGCTCAAGTCCTTTTTCGCCACGCAGAACCTGTCGCGGTCGCGCCTCATACTCTGGTCCAACGGCGACCTGACCACGAATCCAGTCGTGCAGCGATATCTCGATCGCTACTCCGACTCGTTCACGCTCGGTCTCGTCGACATTCCGTCGCTAGCCAAGGGCACGCCGATGGAGAGCAGCACGCTGCTCAGTCTCAACGATAAGAAGGCATGGATCGACGGTGATCTGGTCCGTCTGCTCGTCATCTGGCATTACGGCGGTATGTGGATCGACATGGACATGCTCGTCACGCGCGATCTCGAACCCCTCATCGAGCACGAATTCGTCACCCAATGGGACTGCTGGGGTAACGTCCCTTCTTTCCCCCCTATCCCAAGCGCCGACTGACGTGAATCACGCATGATCGCCCGCACAGGCAAATCGTACCAGGCCCTCAACGGCGCGCTCATGCACTTTAGACGACACTCGCCCTACCTCTGCGAGGCGTTCCATCTCATGGCGACGTCTACACCACCGCGCCTCCCCTCGACGGATTGGGGCGCGATCCTTTATCTCCGGCTGTGGCGCCGCCTGCTGGCCGCGTCGATCCCACCATTCAAGATCCTCCCGTTCTGCTTTAGTGATCCGCTAGCATGCCGGCTGGACAATAGCGTCCCGGACCCGTTTTCGCCTGACCGCCCGGATGGGCTGTGGGCGGGCAGGAGTGGCGGGCTCGCCGAGGGTGGCGGCTTGGACCGGGCGCTGAAGCAGATCTTTGCAGTGCATCTGCACAATCGGTGGGAGCGGTCGTTTCCCCGGGGCGGGTGGGTTGAACGGTTGTTACTCCGCCGGTACGATGACGCGTTGGCGAGCAAGTAGGATACGTACCGCGTCGCACGGAGGCTTCGCTACGAGTGTGATTGGTGAGCCTCCCGACGACCGTTGCCCCGTTTTCTGCTCTCGACGTTTTAATGTCACGTTTCGATAGATACGCCCCTTTGCTGTCATGCCAGTTCGCTTGTTCATGAACGTTACGACGATTCCTTGTATCCGCACTTTTGTTTATACTTAACAGCTTCATTTCTTTGTCCACGTTACACTGTTGATCATTTCGGTTATTGATCGTGTACGTCATCGTCATCGTGGCATGTCAAGACAGGGCAAGCACGGAGCCCGAGCACCTCAAAATTCGGTTGTCGTCCATCACTAGGAACCGAACCGAATTCCGGAGAGACGTATAAATCGACATATGTGCCATACGTTCTACAAAACAAAAGGGAGAAAAAGGCAAAACACTAGTAATAATAACGCAGCCATCGTCCTTTTTTTCCCCTGACTGTCGCGTCTGTCATCATAATGTATACTTGGGTTGGGTTTCCAAATCGTCTTGCAATGGCGTACGTGCGATAAGAGATAACAAAAAGAGAGGTAAGTCCATCACCGGATCAAATAGCTATGTGCAACAGCGAGGCCGCATACAGCCGCACATGCCAAGAACCCGAGCGGGTACCCAGATGGACCGTCTTGGGTGCTCATCGACCAGAGCTGTCGCACCGTCAGTCTCACCATATGATCAAGGAAAATCGCGACTCACGTAGCCCCCGAGAATCGGCCCGAAACAGCGCGCGAGACTGACAATACTTTGTGCGACGCCGTTCGCAAAGCCCACCGCCGAGGGTGGAGTCACTGTACAAAGAAGAACAGTCGTATTTCTATCCATACGCACGAGAAATTTGACGTACTGTAGTTGAGGAGGATGGCCACGGAGGTGTAAGCAAACGTGTTACCACAATACCGAACGGCGCTGTATGAGCCATGAGATAAGAACAAGAATCAAGTTAAATGTACTCACGTACTAACGGAGAGCACTAAAAGAGGATGGTGAGAATTGCAATTTGCAACTACGTGAGTAATACTCACGAGACATGAGGAGAATGTTGCTGTTGCCAGAGGTGTTTGCGAAAATGCGGTATGGGATGACGGTAAGATAGGCGGGGATGAACAAGAACGACCCGAGACGGAACATCGCCATGTGCGAGAAACGTCCACGAGGAGGGCTAATAAAAATGTCAGAATGTCTTGACTCGCAAGCGAGACAGGTATACGTGCCCGACATTTCTAAAGAGAGGTGAGCCACCGATGTATGAAAGCACAACACAAGCGACTCACGGGTAGAGGTGGAATTGGTAAACAATTTGGAATAGACACATCAGAGCGACTGTTATACTCAACGTCAGTGGTACTTGGGTTCAAGGTTTCGACAACACGCACTCAATTGCGAAAAATCTGCTGGGTTCAGGCTCAAACCCCCAGCTCCATGATCGCTATCCATTCCCCCGATCAGTCCCACCGCCAACCACAGATAAAACAAACTCGACTCACGTGACGAGATATGATAGGAATACTTGGTCGTGCGTGGTACTGTGTAGGGCCAACAATCCATATTGGATGATAACCAAGATGGGAAGCTGGGACGCCAATGATGGAGGTTTCTCTCCTACGTCGGTTGCAGAGCCATCCTCGGCCTGGCTACTAATACCATGCACCGACCCTTGGCGTTCAGGAATAGGAGTCAACGTTTCCGTTGGTTCGGCTTCGCGCAATTGCGCGTCGAGTACAGCAGCCGGGGTCCGGACGCCTGCATGGGCAAAGATACTAGGGCCCGTCGCCGACGATCGGCGAGACAAACGAGAACCACCGAACATAGATGAAAACGCGGACGCTCGAGACACCGAGCGTCCGGCAAGGTTGCGTGCAAAAGGTGGCACAACCATCGGTGAACGTGGGCCAGCATGCGATGAGATCGTCGCACTGTCTATGAACCGAGAATCCCTCCTCCCGCGAACTGTCCCAAAAACGTGCTCCTCGCCATCTGGCATTGGCTGTTCTTCATCCGTCGGGCCAGCGTCTATACGGTACTGCTCTTCACTGTCGACGTTCATGGCGGCGGCAACCCACAAATCTGCAATGTTTGTCACGGCATTTTCGTTCGCCATGAGCAAACGCTGCGTGAAATTGAGCTCTGGGCCCTCGTAAGACGAGGGATAGCCATCCAGGTAGGCGCTCCGCTTGCTTCTGAGTGTACCCGTCATACTCCTGCGTGGCGTGATTGTGCTCGTCAATCGATGTCTCTGATTTCCACTGTAGCCATATGCAGACCCGTTTGCCCGGCTCAGTCGTCGGTTCGAGGGTGGCGATGAAAGTAATGGAACGGACGGTGTGGTGGAGATCTCGGTGGGACGGACGATAGGCGAGCTTGTTCCACTGTAAATGGAAAATGTCCGTGAAATCTTACGTCTCAGAGCACCGAACAATCCAGTAGGCTGTTCGTCTTCAAACGGCACAGTTTGGATCTCTTCTTCTTCCTCAAGTATCGGTGGTTCCTGATTTCCAGGTTTCTCTACAGGGAGGCGAATGGCTCCTTCCCTTGGCCCTCCGTCCCGGCCGAGGAAAAGTGACAAGAGCGAGCCTATGCAAAGTGAGCAGTACTGAATAGGAGGACTACGAGGCCATACCGATCAGAGTGAAGCTACCGGCGACGATGCATGGCAAGAAGTATGGGTAATCGACGAAGAAAGGAATGGAACCAAAAACATTTGGCCACTTTTCAGTAGGTCGTTCAACTGAAATGTCCCGTTTGAGTTACTGCAGCGGATCAAGCACGAAATGACGTACATGCTCCTCCGACGATGGCACCTCCGACACCCCCCAAACCCCAACAAAAGCTGTATTGAAATATACGTATTAGTGACTGTTTGATGTATGCACAGAACTGGATCACCCCATGATGGCATATGCCCTACCTTCATTGGTGGCGTCGGTTACGGTGGTAACGCAGCCACGAGCCACACCAACTGCACCTGCAAAGACACCCTGAAGCAGCCGGACGACAAGGGCCTGGCGAAACGTTGTGCAAGTGCCGAAAATGGAGACAGTGACGCTACTGCCCAACAACGAATAAAACAATACAGTCCGATTACCATGTTTTTCAGCCACGGTAGCCTGCACGACGTCTGAGCAAGCCATATCGGAGCGAAGGGAGCATCACACACCCATAATAGCGAAGTGAGGAACTGAGTGAGAAAAAATGCTGCCACTGAAAGGGAGGGTGAGTATATGCGCGAGAATAAGAACCAGTGCAGACCTAGGATGCCAGTATAAAAAGCAATTTCCGACTCATCATTGAACTCGTTGAACGCTGAACGACTGAAGGTGAGAGGAGTCACAGGAAGTCGAGCCGAATGCACTCATACCTCGGACCATGAAGAGGAGAAAGGGCATCGATACGTTTGCGGTCAAGAACTCTCCAAGCATAGTCTGCGAAGCTCTGAGAGGGGCCGTCGAAAACGGAGACATTGAAAGCTCACAATAGACAGCACGAGCATGGACAAGATCGGTAGGGGTGTCGAGTCCGGCTCTCTAGCGTTCAGTGCACTCGGGATGGGCGGTCGCTCAAAGGACTTTACGGTGATCTCGTCGTCGTGCATAAGCTTGGAGGATATGTTCGGCCATATCCAGGATGTGCGCCGTGATTGTCTGTCATCGTGCGAGTCCAAGATCTCGGGGCCGTCGCGTGGGTTGGGGACACCGAACGAACGTCTCGACGGCGACGCCATTTGGACTGCAACTTGAGACGGTTGCCTGGGTGTGCGAGAGCCAAGTTTTCGAGCCATAATCGTAGTCGGGTTTTAATATGCGCGTCTACAAGAAAGAGCCCTACCGACGCTGCGGGCAATACAGTCTTAGGTAATCATACTAATCCAGGTGGCGTCTAGTTTCGTGCCGACAGACGAGTAGCAGAAATCCCTACTGTCTCCGTCAAAAATAATTTACTTGGACCACGCTAGAATAACAACGGCTCTGAAATCTCAGTACGACCAAGTGGGAAGTGAACGCCACAACGCAAAAATCGCGCGCTCCTCATCAGTGGCTCCTCTCGCCAAAATGTAGCACTTGGACACTCCATTGTCAAATTGATAAGATAAGTGGTGCAAGTACTGTCAGGAGGCCCGGCCCGAGATCGTTAATTTTCCTATTGGACGACCTGAATGACACCAATCCCGATTCAGAGACACGACCATATGCATTTTCCTGCGTCCGTGTAATACAGGGACTCGTCAGGACAATTACTTTCCTACTTGCCTTTGGATACCCAACATGGTTGACCAAGATTCAAATGCAGCCCCGGTGTTCTCTGCACCGGGTTCTCGCGGAGTCTCAGAGTCTCATCGACTCGATGCAAAACAGTATCGTTCGTTCCATTTTAAATCTGATTCTGTGTAATGGGATCTGCCCTGAATCTGAGTTGGACTAGTCAGAGACAGAGGCAAAATTGATCGCCCAAGCAAAAGCTTGTTTTGTCTGACACTTATTTACGGCAGGCGGGCGGCAGTGAAAGTAACAAGAAAGTTTGAGGTTATTTGGTGTGAGTAGCCAATGAATTTCCACATAGCGGATCGACTGGTGACATTTCTCGAAACGCCACCAAGTCCAAACAAAATCCATAACCAAGTGATTTCCTGACAACGCACCAAAATAAAGCAGTCAGAAGGCGGCAGGATTGGCAAAAATAGTGCGTGAAGGAGAGAGCGCGGCAGAGACCTCGAGCTGGACGTCGAGTTGCATAAACAACACCACATAGTTTTTGCCCAGTCTCTTTTTGTTAAATTGTCGCACCCATTTACTGCCTTTCTACTTAGAACTCCACGGCATGCTTGAAATTCCTGCGGAATTAATGAGACTAACTCGGAAAATTTTGCCTATTGTTGAGGTCCTTCCTTCAGGTTGCTAGTCTCGTGGCTTACTGAGATGAAACTTGTTCGATGACAGCTTGAAGCTCTCGACGAGCTTGTTCCATCTCGGTGAGCCTGACAAACTGCTAGAACATCAATACTTGTAACAAAGGCGGTATTTTCCCCCTGGATCTTACCTAGATACTGATCCACGACCTCATATTAGCCTCAGCCATCCAACGGCGAAGAAGAGAGCCTGGGAGCCTGAAAAGAGTTTTAAAGGGGACTGGAGGGTACGAAAAACAGGGAATCACCAGATAATCGATACTGATGGAAGCATCCATTCGACCCCCACAAGACCGACATCGAATGCAGCAAAAGTGTCGCACATGATTGGATCGAATCGAAGATCGAAGAGACCGCAGAGAAGAGATTACAGCACAAACGCCAACCAAAAAGAAAGGTGAAGACGTCTTTCATTGCCCTTTCTGCTCGTTGTATGTCTCAACGATCAATCTTGTATAGATTGCTTTGTTGTTCATCTCCAAAAGTTCTTGAAGAATGTTTGACTCGTGTGCACGGGCATGCACCATATCATTTGCATGGGAAGGTCGCTCAGAAGCTGCCGAGCACAGTGAACATCTTCCCATAGGTATGATGCCCACGCCCATGGGTACGGTATTAACACCGGGATCATGAGGCTTTTCCGGCATCTTTGTTGCAGGAAACCACAATGGCATGGGAAATGCCATGGACCGTTTGCTTGCTATGGGCACAGAGAGCACTACTTGCATTTCCTGGGCTAGTGAAGGCTGATTATATTTTTTGTGGAACGGAATGTTCACATTGACAACAGCATACTTGGCTTAGGCAAGCTTGTCGCTATGTGGAGGTTTCCAACGTCAGGCACCTTCCGGTCGGGGCGACGGGCCCGATAGTTTTTGAAGCTCCGCTTCGGCGTATACATTATCCCCGGCGTTACTCTTGTTATTTTCGTCCTCGAGACTCGAGTCAGTTTCACGGGCACTGATTTCGTGCTCTCTCCGATTTTCACCAGAACAAATGTTTGCATTGTTTCCTCCATAAAGATCAAACCATTCGGCGATGAGTTCAAAGTCGCTTTCTCGACCCAAGGAGTACCCGATTTCATCTTTGGCTGCACTCGAGCGCTATCAAGAACACGAGTCTTCAGTTGGGGCGAGATCTGTTATTATAATATGGGAAAGAAACTTCACAGATCGCGTCCTCGGGCATGCCCTTGCAGCCATCCGCCATCCCGATCCGTGCCCCCGTGGCGGCTACGTCCGGTACAACTTTAGGAAATAATGGGCGGCCTAACGTGCATGACGCTCGCCGTTGTCAGATTTGGTAAGACTTACGGGATGAAACTGACAGCTGTAGGTGTCCCGCGCCGATAGTGTCTAACGTACGCCCCTACTTGGTTCCTCAGACCTATTCTTCGCTGACGCATCGTACAACGGGATTCGTGAACATTACATGTGGCGGTGTTGCATCAATCCTGTTATCGACTAGTGCATTGTGGAGCCGTCGGCCGTGTTCCTGTAACGATGCGATCGAGAAAATATCTTTGTGGTCATGTACTCCGGTCGGTCGGTTTTATTCCGAGATAAGCTGGCGCGAGTTTTTTTTAAATCGTGATGAGCGACCATCCTCTCGTACAGGCAGGCACATTGCCTGGTATCGTGCGTAGGTTTCATATGATCATTGACCGTGATCCGCGGTTTGGCCAGGAGAACGACCAGTCCGAAGCTACCGGACTTTTTGATTACCAGATATTATTACTCTTGTACGTCACGCACCCACATGTCTACATATCGCCGCCCGCTTTTGTGACCACCATAATTGACGGTGTACATGGCACATGGCAAACGGGGTGAGTAGTTTCCGTTATCCTGGTTGGTCCTTTCCCGTTACGTGACTTGTCAGCAGCATTTGACAAGCAGTAGATAGGTGCGCCTCAGTTCGGGCGCTTTCTCGGGAGGGGATGTATATTGAGCAACGCGCTATGATTGTTGGCCCGTACGCCATGGTACACGCTGCCGGAGGACAAGTCGGCTTTTTGTTTCCATCTCCTGTCGGATGTTTTGGGCCTGACCGCTATCGCAGTTAGTTAGCTGGTTCCCCACTTCCTGTGAAGATATGCAGAAAATAGACCGCATCACCGGTCAAGTTGGTAACGCCCGCCATATATCCTCGGAGTTGATACCATCCTTATGAGATGTCCTCATCCGTCACTGCCATCTGATTTCTCTTTCGTTATTTGTACCGCCGTATAACAAGGTCGGTCACCTTCGGAACTCGCCTTTCATCCTTACCATGCATACGGCTAGCCCTCTTCGAAATCGTCAGCCCGGTGGTACTGAAATGCTGACTTATTCTCGACCTGTTCCGAAGCTGACCAGTGCTTCATCACAGTTATAAGGCCGCTGTCAACCCCAAACGTGGTACAGCATTTCGTTTCCATTTCTCTTCTCTCTGATCCGAACGTACACACTCTTTCAGCGTCTAGTCTGTCGTTACAACATGTCTTCGCGCTCCGCACCTACGACTATTCTCCTTCCCGATCTCGTCTCGCACTGCACGTTCAAACTCCACGTTGATAGGAACCACAAGCTTGTCTCCGCCGAATCGAAGCGATGGGTATTCAACGGCGACCCGGACCTTCCTGAGCCTACCCGTCGGGCCTTTCACGGCCTCAAAGCCGGAAAACTCGCCTCGATGACCTACACCAACGCTGGTTACCCCCAGCTCCGCACCTGCAGCGATTTCCTCAACTGGCTCTTCCATCTGGACGATCTCTCTGACGACATGGACAATCGCGGAATCGATAGCGTCGCCAACGTGGTCATGAACTCGCTCCATCATCCGTACACCTATCGTTCTCCCGCGCGTCTAAACCGGATGACAAAAGAGTCCGTATCTTCTGCGTCTTCTTCTCTGCTTCTCCTCGTTCTTGGGTTCGGCCTTGCTAACTCCTGTTGCGCCCCGCAACCTAGTATGTACAAGAGGATCGCCCAATCGGCCTCGCCAGGGACGTGCCAGCGATTCCTCGAGACGATGGACCTCTTTTTTCAAGCGATCCAGCAGCAGGCGCTCGATCGTGCCAACGGGACGATCCCCGATCTCGAATCGTATATTTCTCTCCGCCGGGACACGAGCGGGTGTAAATCGAGCTGGGTGCTCATCGAATACGCGCATCATCTTCATATCCCGGATGACGTCATGGACCATCCCATTCTTTGCCGTCTCGGCGAGGCGGCCAACGATCTCGTCACGTGGTCCAACGTCAGTTTCTTCGCATCTTGATTCGTCCCGCCCGTGTTCTCTCACCTTTTAACAGGACATCTTTTCGTACGACGTCGAGCAGTCGCGTGGACACACGCACAACATGATCGACGTCATCATGCACGAGCAAGGTCTCGATCTGCAATCCGCTGTCGACGTCGTCGGCGATCATTGCAAGCGCGCCATCGACCGGTTCGTGCACGACCGTGCGCGTCTGCCCTCCTGGGGCCCCTCGATCGACGCCGACGTACAGGTTTACGTGGACGGTCTGGCGGACTGGATCGTTGGGAGTTTGCACTGGTCGTTTGAGACGGAGCGGTATTTTGGCACGGTCGGAGGGGTGGTCAAGGCGACGAGGCGAGTGACGTTGAGGTCTAGGACTGACAAGATCCGGGCGCGCGATTGATTGGTCTGCCCCCTCCCTTTTTTTTTTTTTACGCGACACGGGTAACGAGGCACGTGCCATGTGAACGTCTATTTTAAATCATGGGGTAAAGAGCGTGGTTGCGTGCTCCTTCTGTGTCGTGTTCTCGGTGAGGATGTGTTGGCGTTTTGTTCTCATCTTGAATTGCATGCTCACAGACGAGAATAGATCTACACCGTTTAACTGCGGAACTTGTATACGGGAACTGTAGTGCGACCCGCTCATTTACGTTACATACGTATGTGTCCATTGTACGCGTGTATACTTGGACTTATACGTACCTCAATACAATACTAGTATACTGCCACCGGGGCTTTTTATTTATTTTATTTCATCCATTTTTTACTTTAAGAATGCAGAGACAAGATTAGTACAATGGGGGGAAGGGATGTGGTGGATCGAAAACGAAATAGGACTTGTACATGTGCGGACGCTTGGCAAGAACGAAAAGACGAGATCAATTTATACTTAAAACAAACAAGGGGTCGGGCGAAACAAGGAAAGAAGGTGATGCGCGAGTCATATCTCGGTGATCTCAGGGTTTCAGGGGCGCATTGAAGCCAGTGGAGCCAAGCCCAGTATCGCCACCCTGTATGTCAGCCTGAAAAGGATTCCCGTCCTTGTCATCGAACCGGATGCCTCGAGATCCCCATCGGCGATGCCACTTTTGTATGAAGCGTGTGTGGTCGATGACGTTGGCGAGCGTGCCCGTGTTGCGTACCCGAATTTGTGTGAGTTTGGGCAGGTGCGAGGTCTCGATCTGGTACATGAAGTCTTCGAGCGGCTTCATGATGTACGCGGCAAAGATCTGGACAGGCACACCGACGACGTTTTCACTGATGGGAAATATGCCGATGCGTTTAAGGGAGGGGTGTTGGAGGTTGTCGAGATGTTGGTGCGGAAAAATGGTGACGAAGGTGTCGAGGTTGGGGCATTCGGCGATGATCTCCGGGAGGAGCGGGGTATAGGCGACCGTGCGGACGATACGGATTTTTGGGCCGTGTGTACGCAGAAAGTCGGGGCTGAACGGAGAGAAGCCCTCGAGGCGGTGTAAAGAGGGGAGTTGATCTGGAGATTTGGAGAGCACGAGTAAAAAAGTGTTGAGTGGGACGTTACCCAGCGACGCGTGGGAGAAGGAAGGGCTATCGCCCAATATGAGTGTTCGGAGATTGGGTAGGATGAGATACTCCTGGCATGGCTGCTCTGGGAACGATCCGTAAATATTCGCAAGTGTCAGACTGCGAAGACCGCGCAAGGCCCGCAAGAGGTCCATTAGATCACTCCAGCCAGGGCTTTCGTTGCACGTCCATTCGACTCTACGGAGGGACGCGGCGGAGGTGGTCAGGAGAGCCTGGATAACTTCCGTGGGAGTCTGTGTAGGGAGAAGGATGGCTTGTGCATTTGGACCGATTCTGGACATGTAAAAGTTGCTATTTATGAAGATCTCGAGGTTGGGAGTGCAACGAAGAAGACGAGCGAGGTGCTTGGCGTCGTTTGGACGCGGATTGTGAAGCTGCACGTCGATGCGACGAGTGAGCGATCCGAGGGCACGGACTCCCATGGCCTTGCTGTGTTCGAAGTGATCGGCTAAAACAGCGATCTGTTCTGAACACGAGAGACGGAGGTGTTCGGAGATGAGCTCTGAGACGATAGCGTACCAGTCCTTGCAGACGAGGAGGGCTGATCGGACGGTCGGGGGGCCGTCCCAGTAACGGTGCACGACGCGGGACTCGGAGAAGGGATCGAGGCGATCGGCAAGGAGCATTCCGGGCTCCCGGATGAGGAGGGAAAATATGTACCGCCAGACCTCGACGGGGAGGGACGGCTGGGTGGTCATGAAGGGTGCCTTGGTTGTCAAGGAGCGTTGGCTATACCCACGAGGATGCAGGAACTGTGGACTTACCTCGATGGTGGTCGTAAGAAAGGAAGATGTGCGTGGCGTGCAGAATGAGGTTTCGAATTTTAAGAGGCTACGGAGGGCCGAAGAACGGACACAATATTGCCAATTGAGTTCCTGGATGTAAATTACACGCGCAATCAATTTGGACCCACAAAAAGGCGACGACCGTTTATAGTAAAATCGTGTTTGCGTCGGAAGGCTTTGCCAAACAAGCCATCGATCATGAAAAGGACCCTCTCGTCGTCGTCAGCCACCAAAAAAATTAAGTTCCAGCACGGCACAATCGACAACTTACCGTGGAAGGCCGTCCGGCGACCCGTCGAAACCGCGCTCGACGGCGACGACGCCATTCTCGAACTCGAAGAGGTCGACAACGTCGAGGTCGTCTATGAGGACAAGGACGGCGGAAAAGTCGTCAGGTTTAACGTTCGTGCCCCTGTTCGCAATTGCTTCTAGTATAGTGTCCGATCCCGCGCTAGGTTCTGCGCTCGCCCGACTCCACCGCGCGCGAAAATCGCACCGAGTACGCCCAGGACCACCCGCCGCCTCCCACCACGACCTTCGATGGTACTTGGACTTTCTTACTGTAGCGGCGATCGCTCAGTTCTCCCACAGCGGCGCGCTTGCCCAATTGGCGCTCGTTCGGCCTGAATGCACATCTTCTGCATGTGCTGCACGACAGGTCGTTCACCACCCCGACGCCCATCCAGTCACGTGCACTCCCGCCTGCGCTCGCTAACCGGGACGTTATCGGTGTGGCAGAAACAGTACGTCCTCGCCCTATCCCTTTGCCAATTTTGACGCGGATTCTCGCAAGGGGTCAGGCAAGACATTGGCATACGGTCTCCCCATTCTTCACCACATCCTCGACCAGCCCAGGCACCCGACTCAAAAACGCAGTCTCCAAGCCCTGATCCTCGCACCCACTCGAGAACTCGCTCTCCAGGTGTCCGACCATCTCAGTGTCTTCGCCAGACCCGTTGATGCCCCGTTAAAGCAAGAGCCCGAAGAAGTGCAGTTGGTCCAGGTTCAGGGCACCGCCAAGGGCAAGAAGCCCAACCATGTGCCCCTCGTGAGTATCGCCGTCCTCGTCGGAGGTATGTCGGCCCAAAAACAACGGCGGATCCTCGATCGTGGGGTCGACGTTCTCATCGCGACCCCCGGAAGGTTGTGGGATATGCTCCAAGAGGTTCGTTCTTGTTCCTCTCCCTGTCCCGTCCCCAAAATGTGTGCATATATGCGTGATAGGACCAAGTTCTCGCACGACAAATTCAGAATTTAAAAGTTCTCGTGTTGGACGAAGCAGACCGCATGATCGAAGCAGGTCACTTTGCTGAAATGGACGATATTTTTCGTCTCACCGTTCGTCAATCAAAGTGAGGTCGGCTGGCTTGGCGGAAGATGTGGCGCTGCTGACAGGTTTAATGCAGAGAGGACGAGATAGAACCCCAATTGAATGGCCAAGAAAGTGCTCCGCGGAGCGATACTCTCCAAACATTTGTGTTCTCTGCAACGTTGAGCAAGGACCTCCAACGAAACTTCAAGCGCCGTTCTAGACCCAAGTCGGGGAGAAACAGCAATTCCAAACCGCCCAGTACTCTGGGTGAGTAGCCATGCCCCGATCTAAACGAGTGTCCAATCCCACGTAATCTGCGCAGATGATTTACTTCTCCGACTTGACTTCCGAGACCCGGAGCCAGAAATCATTGACCTCAGCCCGGAAGGGGGCATCGTTTCTACTCTTCAGGAGAGTAAAGTCGAATGCCTTGCGTCGGAAAAGGTAGCTCCACAAGCACGTGTTGTGATAATGTCTCATTTTATACTAGGACACGTATCTCTATTATTTCTTGCTCCGATACCCCGGCCGCTCCCTCGTGTTCCTGTCGGCGATTGACGGCATCAGACGTCTCACGCCTCTCCTAGAGCTCCTCCAATTAAAAGTGTTTCCGCTGCATTCGCAACTCGAGCAGCGCCAACGCCTCAAGAACCTTGACAGGTATCACATTAACAAGCGGCTTTTAGCTCCACTCTGACCTGAATCTGCAGATTCAAGGCGACTCCCAACGCTGTTCTCCTAGCGACTGATATCGCATCTCGGGGGTTGGATATACCAGCCGTAGACCATGTCATACATTATCAAATCCCCCGTTCTGCTGACGTGTTCATTCATCGGAATGGCCGTACTGCGCGTGCGATGCGTAATGGCTTTAGTCTACTGATGAGTTCCCCTGACGAGAGGCGCATTGTGAGAGCACTGCTCTCAAGTCTAGGTCGTCGTATGTGGTTCGGCTATCTTTAATGTGACCGCTCACCTGATATGTCGCCGTTCACGTTCAGAGGAAGCGGATATTCCCGAGGTCATTGTCGAATTGACGTTGCTTGATCACCTCAAGGAACGAGTCCGCTTGGCGAGAGAGATCGATATTCAACAGCACCGAGTCAAGAAACACAATCACGAACGCAGTTGGCTGAAGGAAGCAGCAGAAGCGATGGAAATCGAACTTGACTCTGACGTTGTGAGGTAAGCCTCTCACCCCTGTCTTGATTAAGCGAGGTGGGGTGACTCGGTCAGTGCTTCCGAGGACGAAGGGAGACCAAGCAAGCAGCGAATGAAACGGAGGAATGCGCAGACGGCGGCATTGAAAGCTGAGCTCAAGGAAATGCTCTCGCGACCATTGATTGCCAAGGGTGTGTCTACGCGGTACATCACGTCAGGGAGTCGGCCTATCGCAGACGATATCCTTGCGGGAAAAGGTTAGTCGTCGATGAGGGAAAAGCACCTTGCCACATTTCACAGGAGCTGACTGTCTTAACCTGAACAATGATAGTGCACGAATCCATGTTGGGGCTAGTGAAAACGGATGCCCGGAGCGATCTCGTTAGCGTGCGTCGGAAGCGTCCGGTGGAGACTAAAGAAGAAGAATGGGGTGGAATTGGCTCTTGAACCAAGGGTAGGCTTCCTGATATGTGGGGTTCCGACGACGTCGTTAGGCAATCGAGCTCGTCGTTCTTGCGTTGTGGTGCTGACTGATGGCCGTCGCACAGTACCTGAGGTAGGAGGCGAATACCGTTGGACCAAACCTTATCTCAATCACAACGTGTTTACGAATGTTATGATTTTGGTGGCGATCGTGATCTCAACATTGTAAACTCCGCTCGGATCTCTCGAACGTTTTATTTTTATTATTTATTCCACGGCCAGTGGGGTCATCCTCCAAGCCAAATCATATCCTTCCCTTTCTCACCTTTTCCTCCACGACCCTCATGGCCTCGACGAGTTCCCCCCCGCCGTCCCCGCTCCGAAGCCCACTCACGTTGTCGACGGTCACCAACGCCATCACAAAGCTAAGACGACGCACGCCCGACGCACTCGAATTCAGCTCGGGCATACCGATCACCCACCCGTCTCTGTGTGGGCCTGACGCCACTGCAAATCGACGGGTTTCGTTCGTACACGGTGACCGGTATGTATGCAAGGGCGCAGTGGACGTGGCCAAGTTACTCCGCGGTTCGAGGACGAGTCTGTTGGAGAAGGCGACGTATATGGGGGCCAACGTGCTCGTCGAGGAGAGGTGCGTTTATGCTTTCTTGTTTTCCTGCATCGCGTTGCGCCTTGCTGTACGGTCGGCGGTGGCATGGAGTTGTCGGTTGGGAGCTTGGCGGGTTGTGTGGTGTTGGATTCCGTTTATTCGCTTTCACTGCCAAACGGGGGTGGCTGACTCTCGTTTACTAGTTGGGTCTGCCGAATACGTATACCGAAAAACAGGCGGGACGGCAAATTTCGGGTCCAGGTCAGTCTCTGTCGGTTCACATGGTACATGTACTGATTTGGAATGGCGCTCGTCTAGATACGGTATTGCGCATCTGCTTCCCGGTCGTCGATACCCGATCCCCAAAAACCGGTTGCGTTGGACAGGGTGATGAATGTACCCGGCCTGATGACGATTATCGGACGTGAAGAAATCGTTCCTTGAAGTCTCTATAGTAAATCCAAATATCCCCGTCCGCCAAAGCCAAACATCCATCGTTCTTTTTTTTTTGCCAATTCTCGTGGACTGCAGACAAAGCATCACAGATTTCTCACTCCCTACCTGATGGTTTTTTTATATATTCTCTGATCACGACCCCACCTTATCGTATCGGTACCTATAATTTTTCTCGTTTATTACGACCAGCGACGCCGTATTTATTTCATGTTTACTTGTATGTACTCAAACTTTTTTTATCTTCCTTATTCCCCCTCAATACCAGCATTCACAAGTGGTTTTTTCCAATTCGCGTCGGGTTTGAAACGCGTCCGTCGGACGGGCTTAGTCGGCTGTGCAACGGGCGCAATCCTTTGCTGTGCGCGCAGCGCAGTGGCTCCGAGAGTCAAGTCACCACGTCGGCTCTGATATCATGGTTACGTGTAATCGTGGAGCTAGAATCCGCACTAACTTCCCTCGGTCTCGCCCGATCGTAACCAAGTGCTGCGACGCTGTGTATTCATGCACGCGACTCTAAGACGGATCAAAACCAAGGGTCGACGTACGTTGTGATGCCGCTGAATGTTTGAAACCCGGGACGGTCGCGCGTCGTGTCCGTTTTTGGTGTGCGAGGGCGTCGGACGAGCCTACCGAGCTCTCGAGATCGGCGGTGGCCACGACCACGAAGCGGTGTGTATTTCTTCTTTTGGCTGGTCGGACTGGCGAGTTCTGGGTTGTAAGTAATGCCTTGGTGCGTATGGCGTAACGCCAACCAGTGGCATCGGAGTGCTGAGGTCAGACTCGGGTCGGACGGACCTTGCTCGGCCACCCGGTCGACGACGTCGCCTCACATTTTGGAACTGACGGGACTCGGAGGGTGTATGTACGTCGAGCATCGAGTTCCTGAGAGCGTGAGAGGTGGCATTACAGAACTGGAAAATGTCGAAAGCCGACTGCGGATTAGCTAGCTGAATCATTGCCGAACCTAGAAAAATTCGTCAACAAGTCCGGAGTTATCTTTTAAACACCATGTACATACTGGTAACCGTCTTCTCGGTGCGTGGGTAGGCTGGCGTCGTCGATGGTGAAAAATAGGTTTATAAATGATGTTTTTGAACTGGCTGCGACTTGGCAAGTTATCGTCATGAACTGTTCCTTATATACTATTGCTCCAACTCTATAATAGGTGGTACTTTCGCTCTTATCGTAATACCACCGCCACATCCGTTCAATTTACTGTCACTGACGATTCTGCATCTGCAAAGCAGCTGAAATGAAACAGCCGGTCGGCTGACGGCTATTGGCTTACGTGCGTTACGTTCCGTGCGGAAAAGTTTGTGATTGGTCGATTCTCCGTACAAAATATTTGTATCCTAGATAACCAAATGGACAACGCGAGATCATCTTATCATTATCTACTACTGGTATCTAGAAATCCTCCTCATTTTCATCCGGACGCTGCAGTATCTCTATACCTTTCCCAATTGCTGTTGTTGTACATGTTATCATAAGGTTGCAAAAATCAAAAAACTGTTGCTGGGACACAGCATCCTGCAAGACCGAAGTTTTTATGAAAGCGTGTATCTGTCGGTACACATCGATAAAATGATTAGTATCACACGACACATTGACAATACCAGATTTCCAACGTTCGAGAGCGACATAAAAAGATGCAGACATCAATGCAATCAGAGGTGCCATGCTATTTGCAACGAGAACATCACTGCATTGAAGTTCTTGCCACACGACATGGGATATTGTGTGGCGAATGCATTCATGCTGGAAATGTTTGATATATCCCTTGGTAAAAAAAATTAGAATGAGAATATAGATGGGAGAAAACCTACAGCTTGGACAACATGGAACATGCCGAAATCGCTCCGAGCAAGGAGCAACAGCACAGCAGTTTGCCTGTACTCAATAATATCCATGTTGCCATCAAGGGAAGGAAGAAGGCTGAAGAAGGCGTCGACACTGGCCTCTGCTTGCCTTTGGAAAGCTGAGCGTGCATTCCACATGATGTTCACACCTTGTTTTCGAATTTTTACTGGCAGTGGGTGATAGCCAAATATGGCCTCAGACGCAGTGTTCCCACACGCTCTAAGAATGTTGTTTCGTTCCTGCTTTATGCATGGGATCGCTTCCTCATTGAAGAGCACAGAATGAATCTTTGTTTTGACTGCATCAAAGAACCGCTTTTGTAGAGGCTTCGGGACTGGGGGGGCAGGGGGCACAGTTGATGATGGAGTGTTCACTAACACTACTGGTGGTGGGGCTGGAGACAGCATCCGGGATGTGCATTGATGCGTGATCGGTTTCACAGTGATGCTCTTCCTATTTATCAGTATGTATAGGCGGAAGACTCACTATAATATACTTACTGTTATGACATTCGTTTGACGAAATGACTCTGAGGCATCTTCACCACCGTGGACGGGAGCTACAGCATGAGGGTACAGAGACGACGAGGTGGACGGCAATTGGAAACTCAAGTGAAAAAGCATTGGCTGAGAGGTGTTTGAGGACACATCAGGAAATGAGAAGGTGGGGGTGAATTCAAGACTAGACAATACTGAACCAGGATTACTGGTGATATTGTTGAGAACAGATGTGATGATTGGTGGAGGATATAGAGAGGTTCCGTGGGGCGCAACACTCGAATGAGAGTGGTTGAGTTCAATGGGGTCATAGCCAGCCTGAGTGCCATAGTCATAGATTGATGATTCATCAAGGAAAGAGGGATCCTGTAAGACATCTTCAGCAGCATCTGCCCCTCCAATGATGTCACCAGCGGGGAATCATGGAGATAGCTGAATGAAGGAGTTAGTATCGGAGATGATCACGAATAGATTACAGACATTTCTATGCCCTCTTGTTGAACGGGGAGGCATGGATTTATGGCAAAGGGCATGTGCAACAAATTACCATATGCTATACTGATAATCGGCATCCAAATATGGCTCATGATTCTCAATACAACATGTAGAAAAAACAATGTCATGTACTATCAGTTTACATATTCCGTCTGTTAATTAATTCTGTTCGCTGTGCGAATAAAATTTTATCAAGTTGCCTACTTTTCATAGGAATGATGCACCATCATTTAGAGCTACCTTCAAGCTTGCCACCATGTTTGCCCTCAACATCATCCTCATATACGAGGTCATCTGACATATCGGAATCTGATTCGTCTAAGGCCGAATCTTGCGTGTCATCAGATAGAGCAGCTTTCATCTGGTTCAGCTGCGTGTCGGCAATAGTCAGCGCCGTGAAATCATCAGCATATACAGCATGCTGATAACATATATGGTCGGTGAACTCGCAGCCACGGTTTTCTGCCTCTCCCTCCACAGCTTGCAGCTCCTCACTAGAGATGGCCAGCTCTTTTTTCTCGAGCATTTGGACCTCTTCGAGGGCGTCCTTCATATTCTCCAGGGCATCGAGCTCACGGAGGGTTGTGGAGAGACGAAAAATTATGCAGTCCCTGGAGGCAACTTTGGCAACATAGTATTTACTGAGGACTCTGTCAGGTAGCTGCAACAAGCCACACTTGAAAATATCTTCCCCCTGGTTTGAATTAGATATCGGCATGCCACAACGATCAATGTTAAGGACTCACCTCGACCACATCATCGAGTGTCAATGAGGTGTGAGATGATCTACTCAACGACCTCATCGCAAATCGCAGCTCAAGAGATCGCACAGAGGTATGGGTTTTGTAAGGAGTATACCTCCTCTCTGTTGCTGCTTTGGCCTCAAGAGTATGCTTTTGCAAGGCAGGAAACGCTCTTTGAGGAGACTGGGGTTGTGAACAGGTTGGACCATAAGGTGATGTAGCAGAACCTTCTGTCTTGAACCTTTCTGGCTCTGGGCGCTTGCAAGGGGACGACTGAAAGAGGGTCTGGTCAATGGAGAAGGGTGTCTGAGGGCTAGAGTTGGTAGAAGACATTAAAGAATAAGAAAGTCTGGGGGTGTTTTCCATGATAGTGACCCTTGAAGGACGTCGTGTACAGCAGACTTGCAGATGCGTGCTGTGCTTTGTGGCGGAGTTAGAATGCCTTGTGTTTCATAGTTCACAGTGACAATGCAAGGCCCGCTGTGAGTTCTGGATTTTGTTATGACGCACTGGCTCATCAAAGATATCATCATATTTAGCCAACCAATCAAATGTCCTCACTGCAAGGGTTCTTTTCCATTGCTTGCCCACCTGGCCAATCACCTGAACTCAACAATGTGCGCCCCACTATCTGCACGAGCTGTTACTTCTGTCCCTCCAGCTTTCTTCCAAGGCCCTGGAGAAACTCTCAATGGGCAATATCACTCAAAATCAGGCTTCATATATGGAGAAGGACAAACCGTGATGGACAAATTGCGGTTGGACAAATATGAAGATCATCGTGCGCATGTCCCGTATTATCCATTTCAAGATGAAGGAGAATGGGAGCTAGCCAAGTTTCTGACAATGAATCTTACTCAGGCAGAGATAGGCCAGTTTCTCAAGTTAAAATGGGTATGCTGTGACCAGTTCTCCAGAGATATTCAATTGATGAATTCTGCTTTGACCCAGTTCCAGACCCGACCCAGACCTTCATTCAAGTCTGCTCAGCAGTTGTGTGAATGGATGGATGCCTTACCCAGTGGTCCTGAATGGCAGTGCACCACTCTGAATGTTCAAGACTGTTCGACTATGCAATCTATTTGTCTCATCTGGTGTGATCCAAAAGCAGTCGTTGAAGATTTATTGGGCAATCCAATCTTTGCGAATTACATGACTTTCGATCCGCATATTGTTATGCGAGGAGGAGAGAGGGAGTATGGTGAGTTCTTTACATCGGATCGTGCACATGAAATTCAGGTGCGCATGTTATTACATGAAACGACTCAAATAAGAAGTAAAGAGTAGAGCTGAATGACCACTTTGGTCCTTAGAGGGAAGAAGCTTGGTTGAGAGGAAATCTCCAAGACTTCAAAGCTGGGGACTCCAGCCTCGAAGCCCAGGGGTTTATATACTATTCTACTGTTTGTACATGTTTGGTGTAAATACCATAAAGAGACATCGTACCATGATAAG
>JBBPMJ010000410.1:0-28906 GCA_038090255.1 Austroboletus niveus
CCTACTCCCCCTCTTGGGCCTATGGTCCAAGAGTGAGCTCTTGAGCTTATCTATAAGTTAACAGGCAGTGGTGGAGTCTGAAATTGAATTGACACTTATTTTGGCACTTTCACTCTTTCTTTGCTTGCATGCTTTACTTGCCAAATTCCATATGTTTGCCTTTTTTGGCTGTCTCTATCCATCATTCCTGTGTTTCACCCTTGAACTCACTGAGATCTAGCTATATTTAATGACTTTTCAATATTTATTTGATATTAGACTCACCAAGAATGCAGAAAATAGCAGATTGACAAAGATCTATATCAAATTTCAATCAATAAAATAAAATATATGAATTTACAATATTTATTTGATATATGACTTACTCAGAAAAACAAAGTAACAGAGATCTGACTGTATTCAGTGAGATTTAGCTATTTATTTGACATGAGACTTACCTGAGAGTTCAAGGAATGAAATATGACAGAGATCTCTTATCTATTTATTAATTAGTTGATTAAAATTTGTGATTTTCAGTATTTTTCAGTGATTTAAGGGTTACACTTACTGGGTAATAGGTAATCCAGGTATCTGAATGGCTTTTGTGGCAAGGAAAATTGAAGGAGTAAAGATTTTGTTATCGCAGATGTGGTGGATATGGCAGATGTGGTGGGTATGACAAATATAATGGATATGATGGGTGTGGTGAGTATGCAGGTATGATGAGTATAATGGATGTGATAAGTATAAACACCATAGTATCAAATGTAATTTGGTCAGAAGTATTTAAAACCTTGGAAATCTGACATGTACAGTAGATATGTACAGTACTTTGTTGTAACCCTATGAGTCTTTATTTATTTCTTACTACATTTTATTACATTTAACCACAATTTAAGAATTCAAGAGAGTAAGTCTTTGACTTGCTTTTGGGCCAAAGGCCCAAAAGAAAGTCAAAGAAAAGAACATCAAAGATTATTTAAAAACCTACCCCCCCTCTTGGGCTGTAGGCCCAAGAGCGAGCTCTTGAGCTCGTTAACAAGAAACAGGAGGTTCTGCTTTCAATTCTCGAATTCCCCAGATTGAAAGCCTGGCACACAGGTTGGGCATTCAGCCCACTTCTGAGTCAATCAGGAAGCTTGACACCACCCTTGCAGATGCTGCTACCACCTTCTCTTTCATTGCTGCCAAGACCCCTTGCCCTTCTACCAAGCACAAGCATGCTAACAAATGGAAAGAGATTCACTCTGTCCCAGCTGCTAGCTGGGATGATGAGTACAACAATGATGATGAGCCCATTGGGCCAGTCATAGCTTCCTTGGTGGAGCTCCCTGACAATGAAGACATTGTCAACTTGCATGGCTCAGAGAAGAGAGAAGCCATGGATGGTGTTGATTTTTTGTATGTGTGATCTCTCTGGAATGATCTGATGTCATGCTTACCACCTCTGGTTGATCGTTTGGCTTTGCCTTTTGGGTCCACAAACCTAATTGGGTTCACTAATTTAATTACAAACCTCAACAAACCTTTTATGAACCTAGTAGTGGCATGTAATGAGTTAGATACAATCACTTTGGACTTGAGATCAGTAGACACACATGAACCTAGTATATCTAAGCATGAGAAATTGAATGTCCTTTGATGTACTTGATTTGATTTGCCCTGTTCAAGCCAGAAAAGTTGCATCTGTGGGAGAAAATCTCTAAAAACACAGTTTTTGGGTTACAAACCTAGGTTTATCGACTCGGATCAAGGTTCACAAGGGTCTAGCACCCATTTTAACACTCTGGCTATCCAGCTGAATAGTTACAAACCTTACAAACCTTCACAAACCCTACCAAATTTGCCCCAAAACACCCAAAAAAGTGGGTTTTCATCTTTTTCTACCAAGTCTTTGGTGATGAACCTTCCTAAAAGTGGGTTCAATGGACTCCCCTGGATCTGCCAATTTGCTTCAACAAACCTTACTAAATGTTGGAAATACTGTTTTTTTCTGAGATTCATGTTGCTTTTCCCACTCTCCTACTGCTTTGTATGGCCTCAAATTATGAGAGCTACCAAGAGGGATGTGGATGTAAGCATAGACATGAGCATGAGGCCAAGAACCTATGGGTTTTGGATTCTGGGGCATTGACTTATTTTACCCCTGATCAATCTGACTTTGTGGAGTATCTTGAACTCAAGAAAAAAGCACAGATCCCAGTCAATACTGCAGCTGGTACAATCCACATTATTGGGATTGGCAAGGTTATCATTTGTTGGAACAGTAACAAGGACAGACTGTTTCAGCTATTTGATGTTAGTTATTTGCCCAACAGTGGTGTAAAACTCATTTCCCTTGGCCAACTAATGTTGAAATTGTGATCACATGTTTGTGTGACTTTAGCACATGACATAGAACACATGTGACTTAACCTTGTGGATAGATCACATGACAACAATAGTCTGGACAAAGTTCAGAAGCAATCTCTTATCTCTTATCAGAGATTAGATAGCAGAACATTCTAGACAATGACATTATAAGTCTAGACTCTTATCTATGACATCATAGATAACACTATCATCCAATCAGATATGATCCTGGTTATCAACCAATAGAATGAATCAGTCTTATCATGCTGACTGAGCATGACACATAAGATATGACACATATCAGCCAATGCTATTGATAGAACCAATAGCATTTCTCTCTCTTATCTAGTGTATGTGTCATCCCCTCTAGATATAGTAATTGTACATGGTCCATGTGAGTATCCTATACATATATAAACTCAGGACTCTGAGAGAAATTTCTTCCCAGAGTCAGTAAGACAGTTTTCACTCAGACTATTTCCTTCTCTACTACTCTTCAAGACTACTACCCAGTAACCTCAGATACCAAGAGTGAGTATTTCTCTCACTCAGTCTCTTGATCTCTTCCTCACTGCACACTCTGCCCCTGGATGACCTGGATGTTAGAGAAACCTGCTTCCAACAACTAATGCAAGCAGGTGCTCAAATTAAAGGAGATGTGAAGTGCCTTAACATCACCTATGGTGATGGCAGCATTCTTGCCTCCTTTATCCCTGGTCTTCATGGCTGCAACATGTATATTATCAAAGCTTTACCACTAGATGAGGGATATTTCATGCACCTAGGCAATCTCACATATGATATTGTCCACCACCACTTTGGACATCCTTTTAAGAATCGTCTTAAACATGCACATAAGCACATGTGAAACTTCCCAGACAACTTTGAAATCCCTAACATGGATAGTATTTGTCCTGGATGAGGAAACAATCCTTAACTCCTTTTGAGCTGGTCCATTGTGACCTTAAGTTGTTCCCCACCTTTTCCTATGGATGCTACAAGTATGCTATGGTCTTTGTTGATGATTATTCAGGCTCTGCCTGGGTTACTACCCTATGAACCAAAGATCTTGCACTGCAAGCAGCCTGCCACTTTCTAAAAATGGTGAAGACTCAGTTTTCTGCCAAAGTAAAAGGATGAATGTCAGACTTTGGAGGTGAATTCAAATCCAAAGCATTCAATGCATTGCTCCAGGGGAAGGGCATTTCTATCTACACTTCAGCCCCCCATACATTACAACAAAATGGTCAAGCTGAGCACATGATGTGAACACTGTCCAATGTGTCAGAAAGTCTTCACCATAATGCCTGCCTTCCAGAAAGTTGGTGGGAATTCTCATTCTGCCATGTGGCACATTTATACAATTGCCTGCCCAAACAGAGCCTTAATGGCATACACCTTACAAGCTCCTTTGCAAAGAAGCCCCAGATGTAGCACACCTGCATGTCTTTGGATGTGATGCCTATGTGCATATACCACAGAACATGCGGGCTAACAAATTGGCCCCTAAATCTGAGCTGGTGGTCTATTTGGGACTGCATCCAGGCAATCAAAAGAACAATATGTTCATGCAATTTCCCAACAATGTTGTTTTTACTTCATCTCATGCTATTTATGATGAGACATTATTTCCTAAATGCAAACATGCACCAGCATGTTCGATCCCTCATATGGGATGTGCACCAGTGGCCAATCCTCCTGGTCATCCTGAGACAGTGGTTAAGCTTTTATCTGAAGTTCCTTCTGACAGTGATGATTCATGTCCACCATCTCCAGCTCCTTGTTCACCATCTCCTCATCCTTGCACCTCCTCTTCTCACCCATTGCCTGAGCTCCCTGCACCACTGTGAAAAAATTGCAGGGTTCCTCCTCCACCTCAAGTTCCTCCTTCTTTCTGTCATTTAGAAAGACAGCATCAGGTCCCCCAAAGGCCTGGCAACATCTATGGTGATGATCAGCACCCATTTGATGTTGAACAGGATATAAACAAGGAATTCAAATGGTGTGACATTGTTGGTGAACCTGGCCCATCTCAGCAGATGCCTGATCAGTTTGATCCCAACATATCACAATCTGAGTCAGTCCCTTCTATATCTTTACTTGACCAAAGTAAAGATGACATTGAATGATTATGTTGTGAAGGGGGAGCTAATCTGACTGCATTTTTAATGTCAAAAGTAATCCCATAGTGGGTTAATGCTTCTGCAGAGCACAAACCCCTTCACAAATGGACTTATAGGGACATCCAAACCTTACCACATGCAGCACAAAAGGAATGAAAAGCTACTTGTTGATGTGAGCTTGACATGTTACAAGAGTGCAATGTTTATGAGCTAGTGGATTGCCCCCACAGCTGTAAAGTCATTGACAATAGATGGGTGTTTGATATTAAACCTGATGGTCACAAACATGCTAGACTAGTTGCCAAGGGTTTCTCCCAGGTCAAGAGAGTTGATTTCAATCAAATATTCTTACCAGTGGTTAGATTTGAGACAGTCTGGCTTATGCTGGCCCTCACCACCATTGAAAACTGGCATATTGAAGTGGTTGATGTTCATTCAGCTTATCTTTATGGAAAACTGAAAGAAGAGATCTTCATGAAGCAATCTGAAGGCTTTAAAGTCCCAGGGCAAGAGCATAAGGTACTTTGCCTATTGCATGCCCTCTATGGCTGGACTAGCCTGGTGGGAAGCACTCAATGAGAGCATGAAAGAACTTGGATTTGAATGTCTCAAATCAGATGCTGGTATTTTTCTCTACAAAAAGAAAGGCATCTCAATGGTGGCTGCTATCATTTATGTAGATGACGCTCTATTCTGTGGTCCATCCAAGGCCCTTGTGGAAGAGGTTAAGGGGCATTTGATGAAGAAATGGGAATGCAGAGACTTAGGTCCTGCAAAGGAATTCTTGCATATGAGAATCAAAAGACATGATTGCAAAATCTTGCTTGATCAATGTTCATATCTGGAAAAGGTACTTGAAAGATTCAGAATGCAGAATGCATGTATTGCACCTACTCTCTTGCCCCAGGGTTATCACTCTCTTTATTACCATGGGCCAGTAGATCCAGAACTAAGATCATACTACCAACAAGTGATTGGTTCCTTGCTACTGTATATATCATGCTTGGAATACACCCAGACATTGCATATGCTGTGACAGCAATGTCTAAGTATGCAGCAAACCCCTTCAAGGAGTACCTTGACAAAGCATTGTATATCTGTTGATATCTGCTTGATACCAGGCACTATTCCCTAGTGCTTGATGGAGCATCTGAGGCAGGGTTGATTGCTTTCACTGATTCTGACTGGGCATCAAATCCTAATACTTGTCACTGACAGACTGGCTGGTTTATCCAACTAGCAAATGGCATCTTCAGCTGGAAGTCATCCCAACAGAACAGAGTTGCACACTCTAGTACTAAAGCAGAATATGTTATCTTGTCTGATTGTAGCAAACAAGTGGTATGGTCATGCACCCTTTTAGGGGAGCTTGAATACAAGTTAACACCTACTCCTATCTGTGGGGATAATCAAGGGTCCATCTTCATGGCTATAAATCCTGTGACTGAGAAGCACAACAAACACATTGACATTCATTGACATTGTGTGCATGAATATGTCCAGGATAAGTTCATAGAGATATTCTTTTTAGAAGAATCCAATAACCCTGCAGACATGTTCATCAAGAACCTGG
The DNA here is from genome assembly GCA_038090255.1 of Austroboletus niveus. Classification (NCBI taxonomy): domain Eukaryota; kingdom Fungi; phylum Basidiomycota; class Agaricomycetes; order Boletales; family Boletaceae; genus Austroboletus; species Austroboletus niveus. Next base: position 6,028 of record JBBPMJ010000410.1, read on the forward strand.
GTCATGTCAAACTTGATCAGTTCAGATCAAGGTTAGGCTTAGTCTTCTATGACTCTCCCCAGGTAGATTAGCATCCCTATCTCTTATTGCTTACATACTTAGTGTATTTAGCAAGGGGGAGTATTGAAAGTGACTAACTAAAGGATGCTTATCTATAGCCTGAGTAGTATATATTCAGTACATGAGAAAGGCTAACTTAATATGTAGCATACATAGTATAAAGTGTAGAGTTCTAACTCCACTTTAATAACAACTTCTTTACTTTGAACCACCACCATCAGACCAAGCCCCCAAAGCTCCATTCTCACCCCCAGTGAGTACATGGCTATCTGGTATAGTAGAGTTGTTATTCCCATGTAGATTCCATGATCCATGCTGCTATGAGCCTAAGTACAGGCTTGACACCTAATATGTGTCACCTGGAACAGTGCAAGTTCAACAGACTCTTGAGTGGATCCCCCATTAACCTGTCACTAGTCCTATGATATCCTTAGATCCATTGATCTCTCGATCATCAACAGTCCCCAGAATCTCTGTCAAGGAATCCCCTCATCAGATCCCCCTGTCCTGTCAGTTGCATAGCAACAGTAAGCCCTCAAACTTCTGCAGGCCTATGCTTGACTACATCAAGCATACATAACATGATGCATCAGGAAATCCCAAAAAGAATTGACATACAAATTGTCAATGCCTTCCATTTTATCCTCCTTAGAGCTGTACAAATTCACAATGTCTTCATTGTCAGGGAGCTCCACTAGGGAAGCTATAACAGGACTGATTGGTTTGTTGTCATCATTGTACTCATTGTCCCAGCTAGCAGCAGGGGCAGAGTGCATTTTACACTTTTTACCACCATGATAAGGCTCAATGGGAGGTCTGGGGACCTCAGCAGCAATGGAGGAGGTGGTGGTGGTGGCATTTTTAAGAATGGCTCAAGCCTCCTGATCAACTTGCTGGTGGGCTCAATGGCCAGATGATGTGCAAGGCTAAAAGCCTGCAGAATGTGAGAATCAAAGTCAGGACCTCCAACTTCTTGGTAGTGTTTTGCTGGCTAATGAACCAGCAGGTGGGGGTTGATGCAGGGAATATGAGTGGCATTGGCACTCATGTGGACATGGAGGGCCTGGACAAACCAGGTGATGGAGGCAATGTGGGTATTGGCATTTGGCAGACTTTTTCTTCTGCTTGCAGCACTTTTTCTTTTCCTTCTCAGCAGGTGCAGCTGAGGAACCAGCCTCTGGCTGAGAGGCTAGGGTGGTTCCAGCAGGCTTTTGCTGCTGTTGTTGGAAAGAGGGTGCCTTGCCCTGCTCATTGCATTTCACCACACTGATTTTGTGGGCCTGATGGCCTTTGCCTTGAAGGCCCTTCATCTCCCACATGTGTTTAAGATAAGAGCTGCTTTGATCTCCTCAACTGTCAGATTCTTTGGCTTGTTCATGGTAGTGTTGACCTTCGAAGTCAACACTTGGATAGTGACATCATAGATGCTGGGCACCTTTGCAAGCAATAGCATATCCATGATCTTGAGATCAAGTGAGTAGCCAGCGAGAAAGAAGTCATTTAGGAGGTTGTTGAAGTTGGTGAGGTGAGAAAGGGGATTGGAGTTGCCTGGCAACTGGTAGGTGAGTAGCTTCTTAAAGGTGATATAGGCAGACTATATCATAGACTTGTCATAATCAGTCTTGAGAGTAGTGTAAAGTTTGCTCACCACATCATAAGACCAAAATTTGGTCGAAATTGCAGGTGAATAGTGCAAGAGGACAATGCCAACACAAGTATCATTGGCATTGTGCCAGATGCATCAGCAGGCACTAAAGGCCTAAAGTTTGAAAGCTCAATCACTCAGTAGATCTGTTGGACCTTGAGTGAGTCCTGGACTTTTGTCCACCAGACCTTGAAGTCTGTGCTGGAAAATATGGAGAGTGAGGGCATGGAGACCTTGGAGGACAACATTGCTTTGAGTTCTAGAAGAACAAGGCAAAAGTGTCAGTAAGGTGTACTGACATGGGTTTCCCCTCATGTAGAGCTGAGATCAACTTGTCTATCCTTGTGGACTGATGAGGTTCTCACTCTGAGGTACCAGTATGAAAGCAATGTTCATTTTTACAGGATCAAGTTGCTAGCATGACTTCTAGAGTTCATCACCTGCTAAACTTACAGGTTCCAGGCAACACATATTAAATGTCAAGTCTGTACTACTGACAGTCACAGCTGGGCAGAGTGCACACCGGGTACACAACTCATCTAACCAATGATGTGGCACATTACTCACTGGGGATAGGGAGATGTGGTGTGCTTGTAGGTAATGGTGTAGAGATAAGAAGTGTTATTTAAGTGGAGTCTGAAACTCTACACTTATACTATGTATGCTACATATTATGTAAGCCTTTCTCATGTACTGAATATACACTACTCAGACTATAGATAAACATTCCTAGTTAGCCACTTTCAACAAAGAAGGAAATTGGCAGTGGTCTGAATGAGAAGTGTGGATGGGTTTATGTTTGGGCAGTGGACTATGGATGGGGTGACTGTAGATGATGCAGTTGATGTATACTCAGTGGTGTGAAACTGACATGTTATCAAGCATGAGTGACAAGCTGGTGTGAATGTTGGTGCAGGAGAGAAGATGATGGGGCATAATGTATAGCTAGAAACATTGGTGGAAAGTGGTGAGGGAATGTTGAATTTGGTGTGCTTGGGGAATGGGGCTAAACTGACAGAAGATTTGGATGTGAGTTCTGATAAATCTAAAGCAGGGAGTGGGGCTCAACCAGCTGTTATTGTGGTAGCTGGTGTGTGGGATATGATTTCATCATTGTTGTTTTGAGCCAGATACATGTCGAATGCATGTGCTTCTCAACAAGTGGCAGCTCAGGTGTATACTCTGAGTGAGAAGTTGAATGGTGATGGGGGAATGCAGAGTTCTCCAGATGAAACAGCAGTGTTGTGATATCAAGACATGATGGATGGTGAGAGGGCAATGATGAGGATAATGGTTTAAAAGGGGTGGGTTGTTAATCCAATTCCATTGTGATGGGCTTTAAGATGTAGAACATGTCCAGTGTCATGCACAGATCATGATTGGGGGGGTGAGTTCAAAGGGGAGAGTGTTATGATTCGTTGGGCCCCTCTTTCTTTTTCTTACTTCACTTACCATGTATACCAAAGAACCTCAGCCCTCACTGTTCAAGCCCCACTTGGGCACTTTCTTTTACCATTGTCTTTGCAATACCGCTTACTTATTTAGTGTGACTCATTCACAGCTGTATTACCAATGCCATTGCATCCACTTCATAGTGACTCAGCTTCTTCATGATTCCATCACTTTCTATCACTGACTCACCTTCTTCCATTGACCTACCCTTAACCATTTGGCTCATGTATATAAACCTTCGATACTCAGGTGTATTTGCTATCTTAGACCTCCTGCAATTTACCTAGTATCTTGGAGTTGCTCTCGGGTCCCCCAGTCCTCATCCTACTGTTGAGTGGATACTCTCTCTGAACCCTTGATCCGTCACTAGTCCTGCGACATCCCTAAGACCTGTTGATCCCTTGGTCCTCAACGGTCCCCAGAACCTCTGCCAAGGAAGACCCTTGAGCGGACCTCCCCCTTTGATCTAATGTTAATCTTATGTTGGCCTTAGTCTCTCTGTCAAGGAACCCCCTAGTCAGGCCCCCTTGTCCTGTCAGCTGTATAGTGACAGTAAGCCCTCAAACCTCTGCAGGCCTATGCTTGACCATGTCGAGCATAACAGAGAGTAATGCACATGGAGGAACAGAGGAGACTTAGTGAGAATCTAGGATATGACAGATTCTTAGTGAACATGTCTGCAGGATCCTTCTAGGTAGAAGACTCCAATGAACTTATCCCAGACGTACTCATGAATACTATGCCATCAGATATTGATGTGTTTGTTCTGCTTCTTCATAACAAGGTTGGTAGACATGAAGATGGTTCCTTGATTATCTCCACAGATCAAAGTTGGTATTAATTGATATCCAAGTCTGCTATAATTGAACAAGGCAACATATTTGACTTCAGTGCTAGAGTGCAACTCTGTTCTATTGGGATGACTTCTAGCTGAAGATGCCATTTGCTAGTTGTACAAACCAGCCAGTCTGAGAGTGGTGAGTGTTTGGATCAGAAGCCCAGTTGGAGTCTGTGAAGGCAATCAACCCAGACTTAAAGTTACCATCATAGACAAGGGAATAATTTCTTGTTCCCAGCAGATATCAACAGATATACAATGCTTTGTCTAGATGCTCTGGAGTGGAGTTTGCAGCTTGTTTGGACAGCACTGTAATGGTATATGCAGTGTCTGGGCATGTTCTGAGCATGATATACAGCAAGAATCTGATTACTTATTGGAAGTGGGATTTGTTAAACTTGCACTGTTCCAGGTGACACATATTAGGTGTCAAGCCTGTACTTAGGCTCATAGCAGCATGGATCATGGAATCTACATGGGAATAACAACTCTACCATACCAGATAACCATGTACTCACTGAGGGGTAAGGATGGGGCTTTGGAGCTTAGTCTGATGGTGATGGTTTGAAGTAAAGAAGTTCTAATTAAAGCAGAGTTTGAACTCTACACTTTATACTATGTATGCTACAAATTAAGTTAGCCTTTCTCATGTACTGAATATACACTACTCAGGCTATAAACAAGTGTCCTATAGTTAGTCGCTTTCAACACTTCCTCTTGCTAAATACACTAAGTATATAAACAATAAGAGACAGGGATGCTAATCTATCTGAAGAGAGTCATAGAAGACTAAGCCCAACTTAGACCTGAACTGATCAAGTTTGACATGACCCAGGTTCTTGATGAACATGTCTGCAGGATTATTGGATCCTTCTAAAAAGAATATCTCTATGAACTTATCCTGGACATACTTATGCATACTATGTCAACAAATGTCAATGTGCTTGTTGTGCTTCTTAGTCATAGGATTTGTAGCCATGAAGATAGACCCTTGATTATCCCCACAGATAGGAGTAGGTGTCAACTTGTATCCAAGCTCCCCTAAAAGGGTGTGCAACCATACCACTTGTTTGCTGCAATTAGACAAGGCAATATATTCTGCTTCAGTACTAGAGTGTGCAACTCTGTCCTATTGAGATGACTTCCTGCTGAAGATGCCATTTGCCAGTTGAATAAACCAGCCAGTCTGTGAGCAATGAGTGTTAGGATCTGATGCCCAGTCAGAATCAGTGAAGGCAATCAACCCTGCCTCAGATGCACCATCAAACACTAATGAGTAGTGCCTGATATCAGGCAGATATCAACAGATATACAATACTTTATCTAGGTGCTCTTTGGAGGGGTTTTCTGCATGCTTAGACATTGCTGTCACAGCATATGTGATATCTGGGCATGTTCCAAGCATAATATATAGCAAGGAATCAATCACTTGTTGGTAATGTGATGTTAGTTCTGGGTCTATTGGTCCATGGTAATGAAGTGGGTAATAACCCTGGGGCAAGGGAGTGAGTGCAGTACATGCATTCTGCATTCCAAATCTCTCTAATATCTTTTCCAGGTATGAACACTAATCAAGCAAGATTTTGCGATCATGTCTTTTGATTCTCATATGCAAGAAAAGCATTAATCCACTGTGGGATTGCCTTTGACATTAAAAATGTGGTCAGGTTAGCTCTCCCTTCATGACATAATCATTCAATGTCATCTTTACTTTGGTCAAGTGGAGATATAGGAGAGACTGACTCAGGTTGTGATATGTTGGGATCAAACTGACCAGGCATCTGCCAAGATGTGCCAGGTTTACTAACTATGTCACACCATTTGGACTCCTTGTTCATATCCTGTTTGACATCAACTGGATAATGATCATCACCATAGACATTGCCAGGTCTTTGGGGAATTCAATGCTGTCTTTCTGAATGATGGAGAGATGGAAGAACTTGAGGTGATGGAGGAACCCTATGAGATTTGCATGGTGATGCAGGGAGCTCAGGCAATGGGCAGGAAGAGAGGGTACAAGGATGAGGGAGTGGGTAAGGAGATGGAGGATGAGGGGGTGGAGGGAGTGAATGTGAATCATCACTGTCAGAAGGAACTTTGGGTAAAAGCTCAACCACTATTTCAGAATAACCAGGAGGATTGGTCACTGGTGCACATCCCATATTAGGGATTGAATGCACCAGTGCATGTTTGCACTTAGAGAATGGTGTCTCATCATAAATAGCATGAGATGAAGTGAAAACCACATTGTTGGGGGATCTCATGAACATATTGTTCTTCTGATTTCCTGGATGTGGTCCCAAATAAATCATGAGTTCAGATTTAGTGCCCTTGAGTGCAAGGTACTCCACAAATCAGATCACTCAGAAGTAAAATGGGTTGATCCCTCAGAATACAAAATCCATATGTTCTTGGCCTCATGCTCATGTCTATGCTTACATCCACATCCCCCTTGATATCTCTCATGATTTGAGGCCATACAAAGTGATAGAAGAGTGGGAAAAATGACATGAACCTCAGAAAAAGTGGTATTTCTGACATTTAGTAAGGTTTGTCGAAGCGAATTGGGTGCGGAACACCACGAATTGGTCAGGGGGATCCAGGGGAGTCGATGAAACTCATTTTTAGGAAGATTTGTCACCAAAGACTTGATAGAAAAAGATGAAAAACCGCTTTTTTGGATGTTTTTGGGCATTTTTGGTAGGGTTTGTGAAGGTTTGTAAGGTTTGTAGCTATCCCGCTTGATAGCCAGAGTGTTAGAACTGGTGCTAGACCCTTGCAAACCTCAATCCGAGTCTACGAACACCCAAAAATGTTGTTTTTAGGGGTTTTCTCCCACAAATGCAACTTTTCTGACTTGAACATGGCAAATCAAAGCAAGTGCATCAATAGACATTCAATTGCTTATGCCTAGATACAGTAGTTCTATGTGTGTCTACCAATCTTGAGTCTGAAATGAATGTATCTAAATCATTACATGCCACTACTAGGTTTGTAATAGGTTCATTAAGGTTCATAAATGAATTAGCAAACCCAATTGGGTTTGTAGACTCAAAAGGCAAAGCCAAGTAATCAACCAGAGGTGGTGAGTATGACATTACATCATTCCAGAGAAATTGCACATACAAGAAATCAATGCCATCCATGGCTTTTCCCCTTTCTGAGCTGTACAAGTCAACAATGTCTTTGTCATCAGGGAGCTCCACTAAGAAAGCTATGACTGGCCCAATGGACTTGTCATCATCATTGTACTCATTATCCCAGCTTGTAGCTGGGGCAGAGTGGATCTTCTTCCATTTGTTAGTGCACTTGTGCTTGATAGGAGGACGAGGTGTCTCAGCGGTGATGAAGGAGGTGGTGGTGGTAGCATCTGTGAGGGTACTGTCCAGCTTTTGTATTGACTCAAATATGGGCTGAATGCCCAACCAATGTGCCAGGCTAAAAGCCTGGGGAATCCAAGGATCAAAAGTGGGACCTCCAGTCCCTTGGTAGTAAGAAGCTGGCTGGTGGGCCAGTAAACAAGGGTCAATCATAGTGGGGGGGGCATTGGCAGATGTGTGGACAACTGGAGCTTGCTCCAGCCAGGTTGAGAAGGCCATTTCAGCAATGTGGGCAGCATCTTTCTTTTTCTTCTTCTGCTTATAGTGTTTCTTCTTTTCCTTGTCAGTGGCAGGAGGGGCAGTAGCCCCAGCCACCAGCTGCTGCTGTTTTGAAATGGACAGCTGCTGTTGCTGCTGGAAAGAAGGTGCCTTGCCCTGCTCATTGCATTTAACAGTGCTGATTTTGTTGACCTGGTGGCCCTTCCCCTGACTTTGGAGATCCTTTGTCTCCCGCATGTGTTTGAGAGCTGCTTCAATTTCCTCAACTATAGAATCCTTTGGCTTATTTGTTGTGGCATCAACCTTGGAGATCAATATCTGGATAGCAATGTTGTAGGTGCTAGGCACCTTTGCCAAAATCAGCATACCCACAATCTTAGGATCAAGTGTGTAGCCTGCAAGCAAGAAGTTATTTAGAAAGTTGTTGAAGTTCATGAGGTGGGGAAGAGGATTGAAGTTGCCTGGCAGCTGGTAGGCAAGGAGCTTCTTGAAGGTGATGTAGGCAATGAGATAGTGGACTTGTCATAGTCGGCCTTGAGGGCAGTGTAAAGTTTGCTTGCCACATCATATGACTGATACTTGGTTGAAATCACAGGTGAATAGTGCAAAAGGACAACAATGACACATGCATCATTTGCATTGTGCCATTTTAGATACTGAGAGACTGTGTCTGGATCTGATGCATCTGCAGATGCTGAGGGCCTGAAGTTTGCAAGCTCAATCATCCAATAGATCTGCTGGGCCTTGAGTGAGTTCTGAACTTTTGTCCACCAGATCTTGAAGTTCAAGCCAAAGAACATGGGGAGAGTGGGCATGGTGACCTTGGAAGACAACATTGCTTCAAGTTCTAAGAATGAAACTTTGTCAGTTAGGCCAACTGACATAGATTCATTCTCTTGAAACAAGATTTACTCTGTCTATTCTTTTGGACTGACAGAAGTTCTCATCCTTTGAGATAATCCAGTGCATCAACTGACTGTTAAGTCAGGACACCAACCAGGGCTCATAACCTGTTGAACTTGGACTGTTCCAGATGACACATATCAGGTGTCAAGCCTGTACTTTGGCTTGTAGCAGCTAGGATCATGGAACCTACATGGGAACAACAACTCTATTATACCAGATAACCATATACTCACTGAGGGGTGAGGACAGGGCTTTGGAGCTTAATCTGGTGGTAATGGTTTGAGATAAAGAAGTTCTAATTAAAATGGAGTTGGAACTCTACACTTTATATTAAATATGCTATAAATTGAGTAAGCCTTTCTCATGTACTAAATATACACTACTCAGGCTATAGATAAGCATCCTATAGTTAGTCACTTTCAACAGGATTGGAGGTCTGGGTCAACAGAGCTGTGATAGGAGAGAGAGTAGTAGTCTTGAGGCAATGAAGTTAGTGATATTTGAGCATTATACATTCTGAATCTCTCAAGAATTTTCTTGATGTATGAGCATTAATCAAGCAGGATTTTGTGACCATCTCAACAGATTCTCATATGCAAGAACTCTTTTGCTGGATCTAAGTCCCTATACTCCCACTTCTTTATGAAATGTCTCTTTACCTCTAATACTAGAGCCTTGTCTGGTCCCATCATGTATATAGATGATGGCAACTATCATTGTAGTTCCTTTCTGCTGAAAGAGAAAAACTCCAGCATTGGACTTGAGTTGTTCAAATCCAAGTTCATTCATGCTCTCATTGGGTGCTTTCCACCATGCAAGTCTGGCTTGTTTAAGGCCATATAGGGCTTGGAGTAGTTGGAGGACTTTGTTCTTCTGCCCTGGGATTACAAATTCCTCAGGTAGCTTCATGAAGATCTCCTTTAGCTTTTCATATAGGTGAGTGGAGCAAACATTGACAGCCTCAATGTGCCAATTTTTGATGATAGTAAGGGCCAGCATAAGCTGGATCATCTCAAATCAGATGACTGAAGAAAAGATTTGGTTGAAATCTTCTCCCTTGATCTGGAAGAAATTCTTTGCAACTAGTTGGGTGCATTTCCATCCATTGAACTTAACATCAAATACCCATCAGTTGTCTATTATTTTCTGGCTGAGTGGTCTTTCAACCAGCTCATAGACATTCTGATCTCATAACATAGTTAGCTCATGTTGACAAGCAGCTTTCCATTCCTCTTGGAGTTCCAGAGGTAGTTCGTGGATGTCTCTAAAAGTCCATTCATGAAGTGGCTTATGTTCTGTGATGATAGTAAGCCATTGTGGGATTGCCTTAGACATCAAAAACACTGTCAGATTGGCTCCCTCTTCATGACATAATCATTCAACATCTTTTTTGCTTTCTAGATGCAGAGACATAGGGGGTGCTATCTCTGGTTGTGATATGTTGGGATCAGACTGACTAGGCATTGGAGGCCAGGCAGGATCTCCAATGATGTCTCACCATGTGAACTCCTTGTTTGCTGCCTTTTCTGCATCAATCAGATGTTGGTCATCACCATAAACATTTCTGGGCCATATATATAGGCACTTGGTGTTGTCTTTCCAATCAGTGGAGTGGGGATGAAATTAAAGGTGGAGGAGGTACTTTGTGATTTTTGCATGGAGATGCAGGTACTTCTGGCAGAGGGCATGGGAATGGTGTGTGAGGAGAGACAGGTAGAGAAGATGGAGTATGAGATATGGGAGGTTGTATGGGTTAACAATCCAGATCATCCATGAAAGGAGCAGGTGGAGTAAGCTCCACTTCTGATTTCAGATGTCCATTCTATCTGGTAGTGAGGTTGCATTCCTGTGTAGAGATCAAGCGTCTCTGTGCCTTAGTGCATTTAGGGAAGTGCTCTTCATGAAATCATGCATGGGTGGAGGTAAACACAACATTGTTGAGAGCTCTCATAAATATAAAATTTTTAATGTTACCAGGGATGATGTCTAGGTAAGCTTGGACTTTGGGGCAAGTTTATTAGCTTGCACATCCAATGGTATATGCACATATGCTCTGCATCCAAAGACATGGAGGTGTGATATGAGAACTGCCACCAACTCTTCAGAAGGCAGGCTTCATGGTGCAGACTCTCTGATATATCAGACAAGGTCCACATTATTCGCTCCACATGTCCATTTTGTTGTGATGTGTGAGGGGTGGAGGTTTGGATTTTTATGCCCTTCCCCTTGAGCATTTTCTTGAATGCTTTGAATTTGAACTCTTCTCCAGCATTGGACATCCATCTGGTCACTTTGGCATTGAATTGCATTATTGTCATTTTAAGAAAGTTGTGCATGGCCAGTAAGGCTGCATCCTTGGTGTACAGGTTGGTAACCCAGGCTCCTCCAGAATATTCATTGATGAAGACCATCACATACTTATACTTAGAGTAGGATAAGATTGGAAAGGATTTTAAGTTTGAATGCACAAGCTTAAAAGGCCATGCAGCATGTTGGAGATCCAGATCAAATGTCTGATTGGAAAGTTTTCTCATAGCACATCTGGGACAGATCAAATCCTCAGAGGGAATCTCAATGTCTACTGGGAAATTGTGCATATGCTTGCCTGCATGCTGAAGACAATCCTTTAATGAATGTCCAAACCAGTGATGGACCATGTTGTATATGAGGGTAACTAAATGTGCAGAGGTACAATCATTGAGCAGTAGGGCTTCAATGATATACATATTCTAACCATGGAGGCTGGGGATAAAATGGGCTAGAATTGTTCCATCTCTGTAGTAAATAGAGAGACCATTCTAATCACCCTTAATTTTTGCTGCAGTATTCATTAGATGGCCAAGGGAAATAAATTTCACTGTGCTGTTGGGCAAATGTCCAACATTGAATAGTTGAATCAAGTAATCCTTATGACTATTTGAATAGCACCAGCAGATAAAGATCTTGCCAATTCCTACAACATAAATAACTCCAGCCACAGTATTGATCAGAATTCTTGCTTTTCCCTTTAAATGTTATTCTATAGAAATCCTAGTGGTTCTCTGCTAAAACTCGAGACTCAGGCAGGAGTAAGACTAAATAATGTGTATAATTGTGCAGATCTAGCTGCAGAACATATGAGACAACTACTAAGTTATATAGTTTATAACCATCTCGGAACAGAAAGGGTAACGGAATGGAGCACATGATGTACTACAATGGCCTTGTGAATTAATGAATGAGAATGGAATAACACTGCCATCAAAAGGTGATTTGAAGGAGAAGAGATCTGTGACAAAAGCAATTCTTAAAACACATGGTTAACACTATAAAAGAGGAATAAGGGAAGAGCAGGGTGAGTCAAGGACTGGGATCTCCATATGACCATATGGAGCATAGTCCTTGGAAAATAGAGTCCAATAACATTTTAGAGGAAGTCCATCTTTGGGTTTCCATTCTGGTTGAAGAGTTGTAAAGTTTTCTGACATTTCTGAGATTCTGGAACCTTTGGAAGCACAGGAAGGTATCTTGGAAGCATTGGAAGCATGGGAATCAATTCTGGAACCTTTGAAAGCACCAGAATCACACTTACTTGTAACAAATCCCACTTCCAATAAGTAATCAGATTCTTGCTGTATATCATGCTCAGAACATGCCCAGACATTGCATACACCATCACAGCGCTGTTCAAACAAGCTGCAAACTCCACTCCAGAGCATCTAGACAAAGCATTGTATATCTGTTGATATCGGCTGGGAACAAGAAATTATTCCCTTGTCTATAATGATAAATCTAAGTCTGGGTTGATTGCCTTCACAGACTCCAACTGGGCTTCTGATCCAAACACTCACCACTCTCAGACTGGCTGGTTTATACAACTAGCAAATGACATCTTCAGCTAGAAGTCATCTCAATAGGACAGAGTTGCACTCTAGCACTGAAGTCAAATATGTTGCCTTGTCCAATTATAGTATGGCACCAGAATCACGCTTACTTGTAACATTAACTCAAGATACTCAACAAAGTCACTCTGATTCAGAGTAAAATGGGTGGAAGTATCTGAGTCTAAAATTCATAGATTTCAATCATTCAGATGCTTATGTTTATAATCATATTGTTTATTACTTGACCTAGCAGCATTATGGCAAGTATACTGTGAGGTATTCAATTGCATGTACATATATAGACACAAAAGTATCTATCATGTCCATGTCCAAGTCTGAAACTGCAATAATACTACATTCCTGCATTGTGTTCTGGTGAGGATTGTTACAAGTAAGTGCTCTACCTCCTTGTCACTACCTAATGATCTGAGTGAGGGGCTTCCCTGGAAATGCTACTGGAGTCTATTTCCCTAAGACTTTGCTCCTTCCAGACATATGTCTATTCCTATTATCGATAAACTATGCAATTTCATCTTTCCTTCCTATTTAGATTGACTTCATGCATTTGTATTGCTTTTCAACACAAACCTTCACTTTCCTTGATCTTCTCTCATTATGGTGATCTAGTTTATCCCTTTACTCCCTGTGACACCACAAGGCCCTAGTTGACACCATGTGTTCCCAGTTATCATTTCCCATTTGTAGGTAAACTAGGACTGTATAAATACTCAATAGTTACATTGTATTTCCTCATCTAGATCTGCGCAATTATACATAGTGTCTAGTCTTTCCCTGCCTGAGTCTGGAGTCTCAGCAGCAATTTCTTAGATCTCTATAAGACTTAGTGTTATCTTGAGGATACTCTGGGAGATTCGACATTATGCACACATAACAAAAGATCTAGCTCTTCCCATATCTCTGCTACTACACGGCAAGGAATCCCCTCTATCTGCCCAACATTTTGTACAGATACAGGAATACTCTCAGGATGAGAACTCTGATAAAGAAAAAAAAACACCAAAGATTAGAAAACATCTCTGGCATCCTCAGAAGGAATTAACCATACTTCTACCCTGATTCTCTTTCCAGCCCAGAACCCTCCAACATGGCAGAACTAAAAACAGGACTCCTAGAAAAGTTCTCTGAAGAAGCCTCTGATGTCAAATACTGGATCAGTGCCATGGATGCATACTTTGTAATGAGCAAAGACAAGTATGATGACTTAAAGAAGAACTACACTGCTCTTAACAGGATGTCTAAATGATGAGGAATATAGTTTGCTGAAGCTACATACAAAAACCTTGACAATAGCACTATCACCTTGAACAAAGCCATTTGATTGGAGTTCAAGAAAGAATTTCTAGAGATCTTTTTGAACAAACAAAGCACTGCATATTTCAGAAGGAAACTTCAACAAATTGTGATGAAAGGAAAGGGTCTTGAGTCCCTTAATACATAAATATAACATCAACTTCTGACTTCTTGTTTTCAAATCAGGAATCAGGAATCAAAATGCCCTGATTGAATGTTACATGAAAGGACTAGATCCAGATCTCACTGAATGGATCATTGGAATGGAAAAAGAACCAGAGTCGTGGAAGGAATGGTTGGAGAAAGCTGCAGCCTTTTCCCAACAACAAGATCAGATTAAGGATATCTGAAAAGGAATAATGGAATTTGAAAGGAGCAAACAGGATGCAAATGCAATGGATGTGAACATTTTGCAGTCCACCTTCCTGGGATAATAAATGCTCTCCTCTACTGAAAGGGCTCGCCACATCAGGAAAAACAGATGTTTCATCTGTCACAAAGTAGGGTGTTCTACCCTAAACCACCCAAAGAAGGAAACTCTTCCTTCTTCTCCTTGCCTCTCTCACAACCCAGCAAAGATGCAAACTCTCAAAATTCAGAAAGAACCAGTAAATAAATATGTGAAGCAACTGGGTAAAAAGCAAGTCAATGAAAAAAAAGTACTTTGGGTACTCAAGGAATGCTTCAAAGAACCTAAAGACAAGGAAACCATCTCCAAGATAGAGCTCAAAGATAAAGGGTTTGTAGGTTTTTAAAGAGGGGACAGAAAACAGCTAACTGCTTCCCTAACCTTTCTTCTGTACTTACATCAAGTAATCTGAAATTAATACTCATTCTCATTTCACTTGAAAGACTCAGAAGAACCATCACCAAAATCACTGCCTTAATACATAGACTGCAGAGCTACAGGATTTTTTATCAACTTGGACTATGCATTAATAGAAGGCAGCCTTCATCATCCCTTTTGGTCTATTCGAACCTGCCATAATTTTTGAACTATGCTCCTCCCCCAGGATGTTACTCTATCATTCAGATATCTCATCAGATCTCCACTCCCCCTCCCTCTCTGCTGACAGTGGACAACTATGAATTCTTTGTCAGCACTGAAGCTGATAACAATGAGACTGGTTCTAATCATGGTGGTTATTAGGGTTTCATCCATACAACAGGGGCAATGTTATGGTTCATTGAGCCCTCTTCTTCTTTTCTTGTCTTTATCTATCATTGTACTCAAAGGACCTTGATCCTTGCTGTTTGAGCCCTGCCTGGGTCTCTCTTTTATTGTTGCCTTTTCTTTTTTACTGCTTACTTATTTAGCATGACTCATCCACAGTTGTGTTACCAATCTTTGTCCGATGCCATCACATTCCTTCAAAGTGACACTTCACAATTCCATCATATTCTATTGCTAACTTACTTTCTTACCTTTACCTGCCCTTATCTGTTTGGCTTGCATATATAAACCATCAATACTCTGGTGTATTCACTATTTTGACCTCCTGCAATCTATCTAGTATCTTGATTGACCTTGGTCCCTGAGTCCTCTTCCTACTTTTGAGTGGACACTCCACCTCAGGCAGCACTTCTCAGATTCAAATATAGGTCTAAAAGGCCAGTTTTGAATGTTACAACTATTTGGCCTCTAAGGGTTCTAAGGTTTCTGGTTTTAAAAATAGAACCTCATAACTCTTCCTTTGCTGTCTTGTAAGGTGCATGGGAGGTGCATGGGAGGTGCATGAAAAGTGCATGAAAAGTGCATGAAGGTGCATGAGAGGCTCATGGAATGAGCTATGAGGTTCTTGACCCTCATAAAAACTTCAAAGTTCCTAGTCAAACCACAAGGCCTGTCATAACCTCCTTCCTCTTTCACTTGTTCCCAGTCTCAATGCCACCCCACCCAGTGACTCAAAGGGTGCAACCATCTACAACAGACCTCAGTCATCAGTTTGAAAGTTTTAGGCAACCACACAATAAGGGCCACAGATAACACTTAGTTCAAGTCCCTGGTCAAGCTGCTTGATATCAGGCCTATGTCAGAAACTTGGCTTAACTTCAAAACAAGTGACCTCAGTCAACATCTCCTGCATCAGAGACTATACCAAATAGTATGTTTACTGAAGACTTTGATCATGTTGAACCAGACACATGTTTTTACCCATTAACAATAATAGGGATATGGCCATCAACTCAGAAATTCAACCAGCATAACCAATGGAGTCCAAGAGCTTCAAATTCAACACACAGACATGGGATACACTCTCTATGCAGCCATGCAGTGTCTTTACTATAGCTGACAAGCTCTTTTGCCCAAGCTGGTTGAGCCTTACTTGCAATATTCTTCATGAACCCTCAGCAAGCTGCTTGACATCCTTCCCAGCATCCTCTCTTGCTATATGCAATCTATCTGTGACCAGAGGACAATAAAAATACTTTGTCTACAGTTTGATTGTGGGTTGTTTTTTCTTTTGCAGTATAACAGTATAATTTCAGATAGATTTTGCCTCATATGATATTGTCAGCTGCAAGTGTGCTTCACTTCCTCAAGTTTTACTTCAATTTGGTCTTTTCCCATTATCACCAAGCCAACCTTGCATGGCAGTCTCTGTGGAACTCCTTGCCTTTTACAAAGCACTCTTTGAGTATTCCTGTGATGCTATCAATGCTCTCGCTTCAATCTTGCATACACATTACACTTGGCACAGATTTTAGGTGGTAAATAAGGTGGTAGGAAGTTATTCTATGCCATATTCCCTGACATCTTATGAAGAATTTCTTGACCCAGGGACAACCAACTCTAGACCCCTTTTGCTGAAGTTTAGGAAATGCTGTGCAATGATATAACATGCTTCTTGTGAAGATTGAGCATCAAATAGAAGACTTTCTTCAAAATTGTGGTCATGTGTTAACCTCACTGTCATTGAACAACAATGCTCTCTCTTCTGAGCTGGAGCATGTCTCAGACTTGCCTTCAGATGATATATGTCCAGCAGCCATCCTCTCTCAACACTGCCCAGCATGCTTTGGAGGGGTTGTATTTGAAACTGCCCTAGATAATGGTGGTGATATCCATGTTGCCACTGATGGAAATTTTCATCATTGACACTGACACACTACAGGTAATAGCCCCTCATTTTATGATCCCTCATATTTTCTATCCAAAGAGCTGATTGATGATATGGGAGATTGAATTAAGAAAGCATGAAAGAAGCCTGCCAAATTTTACCAACAGATTGTTCCAGATGAAGCCATAGATGAGTGTGAATCATCTTACAAAGCAGCTGACAGACACAAGGAGAAGGCTGCCACAGAAGATTTTGATGACACAGGCTTTATGGCTCTCATATGTCATCACAACATACCACTTTTTTTTGTGAACATCAATACTCAAAATGGCGATGAACAATATCATATGTGAGATTGCCCTCTGAGATGCATGAAATGTCCCTTATCTAGCAGTAGAGTTTTGATGGTATACATGTTGTGGCCATGAAGACCAGGGATAAAGGAGACAAGAATTCCACCATCATCATAGATGACATTGAGGTGCTTCATATCTCTCTTAATTCTAGCACCTGCTTGCATTAGTTGGCCAAGGGAAATGAGTTTTACATCACTGTTGGGCAAATCAAACAGCTGAAATAATCTGTTCTTGTTACTGCTGGGTTGCCTCTAATGAATGATAAGCTTGCCAATTCCAATAATGTGAATCATGCCAGCCACAGTATTGACCAGAATCTGTGCTTTTCCCTTGAGTTCAAGTTACTCCACAAAGTCAGATTGGTCAGGGATAAAATGGATTGATGCCCCTGAATCCAGAATCCAGAGGTTCTTTGCCTCATACTCATGCCTACATATGCTTACATCCACATCCCCCTTGATGGTCCTCATGATTTGAGGCCATACAAAGCAGTAGGAGAGTGGGAAAAGTGACACAAATCTTAAAAAAGCAGTATTTTTGACATTTAATAAGGTTCATTGAAGCGGATTAGGTTTGGAACATCACAAATGGGTCGGGGGGATCCAGGGCAGTCGATTGAACTCACTTTTGTGAAGGTTTGTCACCAAATACTTGGTAGAAAATGGTGAAGAACTGGTTTTTTTGGGTGTTTTTGGGTGAGAACTCAACTTTTAGTAGGGTTCATGAAGGTTTGTAAGGTTCATACCTATCTAGCTCGATAGCTAGTGTGTTAAAACAGGTACTAGGTCCATGTGAAACTTGATCAGAGTCTACAAACCTAGGTTCATAACCCAAAAATGATGTTTTTTAGGGGTTTTCTTCCACAAATGTATCTTTTCTGGCTCAAACATGGCAAATCAAAGCAAGTACATCCAATGACATTCAATTGCTCATGCCTAGATACAGTAGGTTTACATGTGTCTACTGATCTCAAGTCTGAAGTGAATGTATCTACATCATTACATGCCACTACTAGGTTTGTAATAGATTTGTAAATGAATTAGCAAACCCAATTATGTTTGTGGACCAAAAAGGCAAAGCCAAATGATCAACCAGAGGTGGTGAGTATGACATTAAATCATTCCTGAGAGATTGCATATACAAAAAGTCAATGCCATCCATGGTGATGGAGGAAAAGGTGATGGTGGTATCTTCAAGGGTAGTGTTGAGCTTTCTGATCAGCTTGGATATGGGCTGAATGCCCAGACAATGTGCCAGGCTGAAAGCCTGGGAGATGTGATGATTGAAAGTGGGACCACCTGTCCCTTGGTAATGAGAAGCTGGCTGGTGAGCCAGCAGGCATGGGTCAATGATAGGTAACACCCTTCACTATGCTATCTCAGCTCAGCCTCATAGAGTAAGTCTGACCTTATTATCCATTCATCATGCTCATGCCATCAATCAGATACACTGCATAGATATGAATCCATGGTATGTTACTTGCTTCTGCTGCCACATCTATCCTTATTATGCCATCATTTCAGTCAAGGCCACCTGATGGAACTCAAGCAAGCTGCTCTGCTGTCCCATGACTATAACAACTTTTTTGCACTGTTTGGAGAGAGCCAGCACCCCCACTTTCACAAGCTTCTCAACTCCAAAATCTCACTCCTTCTCTCATCCAGTGCATATCAGTTTTGGCACATCAACGACAAGATGTTCTCAAAAGCCTTTTACATGCAAGGATACAGTGGTCTTGCACTCCATCTTGCTCAGATCATATTTTCACTCACCAGCGTGTCTGAGGACACCAAGGAGCTCTGCAATGCATCCTTCTTAACAGAGCAAAATTTGGTCAGTATCCTGCATGGACTTTCATTGGGTTCACTCACATGTGCAGTCATCAGATAGTCTGATTGGGCCTCATTCCCAGTGAAAAGTGACCATGTTGGAAGCTGTCCAGATGTGTCCAGGTATGTTTTTTTTTTTTTTTTTTTCCATTCTGTACATAGAATAACATGTAGCACCAGGCATTATCACAGGATGAGAAAGTTATTCATGCTTGTATGATGTATCTTCTGATCACATATGATTTTTCCAACAATATCATAAGTGGTCATAAAGTGACAGAATATTTTCATGCTCATTTTCTGTTCAGCTGTGAAACAACTCAAATAAAGAGGAAGCAAAGAGTAGAGCTGAGTGACCCTTTGATCCTTAGAGCAGTAAGCTTGTGAGGGAATCTCCAAGACTTCAAAGCTGGGGACTCCAGCCTCAAAGTCCTGGGGTTTATATACTATTCTACTGTTTGTACATGTTTGTGTAAATACTATAAAGAGATATCATACCATGATAAGAGAAAAATACATGATTGGTCAATATGAGTCATAAAGAAGCATGTCCATGAGAAAAAAAAATAAAGAAGCATGCCTCATGTGATGGGCATGTTGGGCATGAGGTGTAATGTCATCATGACATCATAGATAATAAATAAGGGTCTAGCCCTTGGACATGTAACAAGTCATGTGACTTGTGATCTAGACTGCTGATATAAGCAGTCACATGATAAGTTATGTTGGAAAATGTCTAAGTCCCAGTGGCCTTGTACCGATAGGGGTTTTCCTTATATAGGAGGTCAGGAGTTCGACTCCTGTCATGAGCGAGCTTTTAAATAGTGAAAAGAGTGATTGTAACAAGCTGTATGATCTTAGCGGCTCATTTATGATACAACATGTTAGAGTATGACAGTATCTGTTATATAATGACCACACTGTTCAGTTCATTTCTGATGATATATGCTGCTTAATGATTAGAATTTTCTGCTTATTTCTAACAATATCTGCTTTGTAATAACCACACAGTTCTGTTCATTTCTGACAATATATGCTGTGTAATAATTAGAAATTTCTGCTCATTTCTGATTATACATGATCATTGCAAATTAACAGTTACCATATACTACCAAATACAACTAACTCAGTGGAGTGAATGAAAACAGTGACAACAGAAAAGTAACTTGAACATGGGTGTTGGAACTCTCTCCAAAAATAAAAGCATGGATGTGGCAAATTGAAAGCAGTGAAAGCAAGCAATGTATTGATGGCTGGATATGTAAGCACACAATGACAAAAACCAGTGAAAAAAGTTGAATACTGGCCAATGTTGAAATTGTGATCACATGTTCATGTGACTTTAGCACATGACATGAAACACATGTGACTTGATCACATGGACAGATCACATGACAACAAAAGTCTGGACAAAGTCCAGAAGTGATCTCTTATCTCTTATCAGAGATTAGATAGCAGAATGTTCTAGACAATGACATTATAAGTCTAGACTCTTATCTATGACATCATAGATAACACTATCATCCAATCAGATATGATCCTGGTTATCAACCAATAGAATGAATCAGTCTTATCATGCTGACTGAGCATGACACATATATCCTCACTTGCAATGGATGCTTTTTTGCTTGTCTCTGGAATGGCTCTCTTACCAAAGCTGTCGAACTCATTGAACAGGAGTGGAGTGTCTTCTGAGGCCAGCTTGCTTGCCTCCACTCACTGATTGACTTGGATGTTAGAGCATTCGGTCATGAAGGATTGGCCCTGGTGAATGGGTTTATCTGGCTTTGATCATTTGCAGTAGCAATGCTCTTTCAGAGGGAGGTAGCTGATACACTTCTCATCTAGCTTTATTTCCAACTTGGTCTTGTACTTCTCTTGTCAGTCCCTCTCTTTGTGCTTCTTTTTAGGGCTAATCTCTCTCAGACTTTTACACCAAGACCAAACTCCCTATACAATTGGCTGGATTTTTCATGACTGAAAACCTTTGCACAATTGCTGCTAGTTTTCTCGCATATTCTATTCTACATCTAGATAATGTTTCCAGCAAGGCTGGATGGCAGTCAGTCCAATTTATACACTAGCAAAGTATGGTATTAATAATTCAGACGAGTTGTACATACCTGTGGTTTACAATTGATATGTTTATAACTAGGAGAAAATAGTTTATTTGAAGACAATGCAGGATGTCAGGAATAAGAGGCTAGATTTCCAATTTGCGCATTGAATCGTTGGCCATAGGAGTATACTGATTGGGTACAAAATATGACCAAGGTAATCCACTGTGAGCAACATGTGCGAATTTATCATCTGTATGAGTGCTTCTTAATTAAGCACAAATCTGTTGTTGCATATTCGGATAGCACTAGTTAGCAAACGGAGTGCGGTCATACAGCCACCGGATTACTTAATCACTGTTTACTTACAGTTCGAGTACGGTAGTTTTACCATAGTGGCTTCTACGAAGTGAGCTACCGTGTAGTCTTCAAGACTACTCCTCTCTATTCTGTCACAACAGGTTATGAGCCCTGACAGTGCTCAGTAACTCACTCACCAACCTCGAAGATTCCCCCAATGGCATGGAAGACGAAGTTCCGGAGCTCAGGTTGGACGGGGGAAATTGGTTGGTTTGGCGCGAGAAAGTCGAACAAGCCCTCAGGAATCACAGACTGCACGAATATCTCAGTGGTACAGTCACGAACAAGGATTCTCGGCTTGAAGCACTCGCACAACTTATTATTACCTCGAATTTGCCAGATTCAATCCTCATGTTGATGCTTCATCTTGGAACGGCAAACAAATTCTGGAACTACCTCTTAGAACGCTTCGGTGGACGAACTACAAGGTCTATGATATCCAACAAGTCTGTGCGCGTGGCTGCGCATGTGCCAAAACGGCTTGGCGGCACTTGTCGGAGGTGTGGCAACGTTGGTCACAAGGCACGGGATTGTAGGAAGGCCGATGAAGTCGTTGGAATTGCCGAAAGCAGCACAAGCGCACGGAGCGCATTGTGCAATGACCAAGAGACCACAACGGAAGACCCTGCGGACACGACGGGTGGTGACGAGCACCATCCAGACACACCCACAGAACCTCCCGCCGCAGATGAGCATGCGAGGGTGGGTGGTGGCGAAGTCCAGGTCGAGTTGGTCACGGTCAAGGTTGACTCGCTCGGGACGTGCATCAGCGGTGATGAAGACCAACCGGTGACACTGACGGAATCTCCAGACTGCGCAGAGGATGCGCTACCGGACCCGTGTGATGAATCCAGGGACCGCGCTGAGACTCCGAAGGTCGAACTGGGCGGTGGAACCAAGGTCGAATCGGACACATCAAAGGTGTCGGAAGATGTCGTAGGAGAGCGCTGGGACGCGCAGGTCGAGGGGGATAGTGTGTCGGCGCACTGTACTGCGTTGATTGAGGGGGAGATATGGAGCGCGAAAGCGCATCTGCAATCAATGACAGCTGAGCGGAATTGTCAGCACACACCACTTGTCAATGTTGACAAACCTGGAGTCCCACCAGATCTATCTCCACCGGCCAAGCCACCTGACAACACCGCAGACAGACCGAGTGGGCCCACGAGCGTCGAGCTCGAGGGGGAGAGCGAGCGGCAGCCAAGTTGCGCGCTGCGACGCCCGAGATGCGACGCGGATGTGTCAAGATCATCAAGACATGTTGAGGGCGTTGGGAACAAGCTGACGACGGTGCAGAACGCGTTAGAACGGGCACGCATGCGCTCAGACCAGCAGGGTGCAAGCCACTTACCTGAGGAGGCTCAGAGCCAGCCAGAGGAGTCGGCAGACGGCACCAACGCTCCAGACCGTGTACACAGGCCACAGGGACGTTCCAGAGGCGCTGGGAAGCGGCGCTGCGTCGATGCAAACGCGTCGCACCAGTCTAGAGGGCCTGGGGGCCACTTGGGCGAGAAGGTCGAGCGAAGGGACGGCGGAAGCGT